>JASSUY010029855.1:15925-27172 GCA_032466535.1 Forpus xanthops
GCCTGTATGCAGATCAGGAGGGACAGAACTGCTTTTACATCTGGCTGCAAAAAGACAACCAATACAGGTAGCGTGAACTGTTTAGGGATTACAGACAATATTAACTAAATGGATCTCCCTGTTTTCCCCATTCCCCCTTAAGCTCTTTAACCCGTCTTATTATAACAGAGTGATTCCAATACACAGTGATTTAAAGCTGCTTCTTTCTACATAATTTTGGTGGCTATACTTTTATTTAAATTATTTTTAGATCAGTGATTTTTAAGAAAACATTCCCCGAATCAGAGTAGGCAGAAACAAAAAGTAGGGGAGTGGTTTCAGATTATTTACACATCCCCAGTTCTGCAGTCCTGCCACAGCCATTCAAAGGCATAAGTCACACACAGAATTCAGGATGCAATACAGTTCACCAGCTTAAGACTGCTTCTAGAAATTGCTATGAAGAGGAATACAGATGTTCATTGTAGTTATTAAAAATAAAGTGGTGGGGAGGGGGAATTACTAAAGAACAAATTATGGAAAAAGGAATTCCTGAATGTATTTACATATAAGTTAAATGGCAATTTATAAATTGCATGTTTTTCTGCAAACATAGAAGTTACGAAGTTACAAAACTCCTACTGGAATAATTTTAAAATATTTTAAAAGCTACAGAAACAGCCCAAGATGTCATTCAACAGGGCACAGAGGTCTGGACTGTATCTGTGATTTCTATCATGTGGAGCTTGAAGACAAAGAGGACATTCACATGAGTAAAGATGATAAAGGATTAGTTCCAGAATGCTGAATTCTCCATTATTGTCCATTACATGCTTCCTCTGCATTTTAAAAGCCCTAATGTTTTGCACACCAACAACTCAAAATTAGTAAGTCACTCTGCACAGTCCATGTATGTTTAGAAATAAATAACTTCAAAAGCACCATAGTTACGGAAAAAAAACCAACAACCAACCAAACAAATTGAAGATATAAACATGGGGTTGCCTCCTTTTTCTCAAGCATTTAATAAGTATCTATGTAAAGACTTCATGTTTGAAACACTGATCCATACACAGAAATCATAAAGACCTCAATAAAGACTGCAGGCTGTAAGTACCTTTAGCATTTTCTAAAAGTAGAAAACCCACTTTTTATGTTGATTCTAATACCTTAACATTATTCTTACCTTATTCTTTGCCTATAGAATTTAAAAATAAATTAAGTATCTATGCAGGCATCAACACAAATTTTTGTTTTGAACTTTTTTCCATCCCTTTCTTCACCTTCAACAACTCTCTTATTTATTATCACATATATATGAAATAAAAAGCATAACTTTTTAATTTATACTCAGTGCTTTCTTAGTAGACTTCTTAATCTGTCCTTCAGTCTGTTGCCAGTTAATCAACTTTCCTTCCTATAGGAAATAATATACACTAAGAATATACATACATATATATATATTTTTATGACACAGTTGGAAGAAACTTTACCTTCTATGTAATTTCAAGCTGGTTTATTGCTACTTGCAAGGCTGATGATTGAGATGTATGCAAACACCTTGTAGTAAAGAACTGTCTGGTTTCTGGAGAGCATAGAAGAGGTGGAAAAGTAGGTTGCAGGACTAATTTCTGAGAGAAACTGTGGTTTCCCTTGCACATATCAATATCACTGAAGCAAGTGGTATTGATAATAACCTATCTACAAAGAATAAGATTTTGAATTGAACTTTAAGATTCCCTTGTATTTTACCATAACATGGAAACTAAAATGAAAATAAAAACAAATTAATTTTTAAAACTCCTTAATTTTTTCTTTTTATTTGGTAAGAAACTCTGTAATCAGTTCAGATTTTTAACATGGATACTCTTAAAATAGAGTTCAAACAGGTTCCGTAATGAACTACAGCATCTGTGCATTTTCTCTCAGTTAAAATAGCTTATAAAATCTTATGAACACAGTTTACAAACCCAACCAGCTAACAGTAAGACTAACAGCATATATTTACTTGACTATCTGCAATACCTTTGAGGAGGTCTTAGGAATTCTCAAGTGAAGAACAGCTAAAGAAAGTAACAACTGATACAGAAATTCCTGAATTCACGCAGTTTTCCTGCTTATGACACATGCCCACTGCTCTTAAGTTTTTAAATGTATCAACAAGATGCATAATAAAGTCTATTCTCCCAACAGTTCATAGAAACACTGAAAGTCTTAATTTCATAAAAAAGAAAGAAAAGCATAGACAAACAGAAGAACTAGAATTGTGTTGCTGAATCACCAAAGAGTTCTATACAATTATTCTTCTCTGAAAATTGTATTTTAAAGTACCAAGTTTAAGTAGTTCCAGGACAGCAAACAGTTATAATCCTACCTATATTGGTCTTCTTTCATATGACTAAATTGGAGCTGTATTATTCTTTCAGTGATATTGTTGTGGTGACCATGTGAATGATGAAAAGTTGAAGGTCAGCCAGATGAAAAAAGACGTATCATGTAGACCCCATTTTCAGCTTTTTGTCATAGACCTTTTTCTCCAGCCATCTAGTGTAAACCAGTATGTAGATAGCCCTCAATTCCCCAATATCACCTATCGTAGTTTATACACTTAGCATTTCAAAAATTAGACAGGCAGAAAAAAGTTGGATCATAGCCACAGACAGTGATGCCAGTAGCACAATTAGAAGCATTACCCCTTCAATCTCAATCAGGTGCAGTTGGAACAGCACGTCCAACATACCTTCCACATATTCTATCTAGAGTCTAGTGCATTAATGCATTTCCTTCCTTCTGTACATGCGTGATTCCTAAAGATTTCTGGTCAAACACAATCTATTCTGATATCTGCACTTACAGATACAACTGGGCTGTTTTAATATTGAGCATGCTGCATCTGGAAAGGGTTTAGAGTATTATACTGGTGATCACTTCCCTCTATGATCAACATAACTTATGATTTGGTGAAAATACTCATATGCATAATTATCTGACACCTAGCACAACCTAAAAACTTTCAAAAAAGCGACAACCTAAGAACTTTTCCTAACATACAGATCATTATCAGAAAGAAATTCCAGAGTCTACATGTGAGTCATATTCTGACACCTTATCAAGACATACAGTATGCAAGTAACACATGATTGTCCTTAGCAACAGTATTTTGATACATTCATCCAACAAGTGCCCCTTCTTTACAACCATTTCTTCACCTTGTAAGTTAAATAAAAAAATATTCTGTCTAAAATGAAATACTTGATATGCATATAGGCTAACTGCAAAAATATTACTAGCAATCCTCACCAGGACAAAATATTGTTCCATACCAGTAACATTTATGTCTCAAAAAAATATACCAAACACTGTGAACTAAGATATAATTGAATGCGCTTCAGGAATTGATTTTGCTACTATTACTCAAACCAGATATTGAAACATCATATTTTTTCTTAATGCTTTTTGCAATAAATCTGTTTATCTGTTCAGCATTTATAGTTTGAAGGGTAATACATATCTAAGAAAGACACTTTACTGTGAATCTCCTCAATTACAGTATTCTAGTGCACAAATTTAGTAACATGTTTGAGAATTGACTCATTGCCTTCAATCAAACTCAGACTATTCACATTGTAAGAACTCATATGTTTATAAAGCAAGTGAATTAGGCCCATAACCATCAGTCTAGAAGTAATAGATCATTTTTTGTGTTAAAGAGTGCATTTTAGAAATCTATTATATACTTCTAGACTGGAAAAATATCATTAGAATGTGAAGTTTGGAGCTGTCGTAGAAGTTTAGTTTGTAAGAGCTCAGAGATGAAAGCAATCAAGTCTGTGCTGCTATACAACAGGTTTTCACTGTTACTAATAACAGATTCTGAAATGTGATACAAATTGGTAACATGTATTTTAAACATGAACTATGATAAAATTTCTCAGTACAGCAAACTTTCTGGAGGGCAGAAGGATGTGAAACCAGTACAGCCTGGACTCTCTGCCTTCCAGCAAGCGTGGTGGTCTTTTGCTTCACAGTAAATCAAGGACTTGTCCTGACTGAATGATCACCAGCATCCTATTACTCCTGAAAGTAGCAGATGCAGTGCTTGGGGGCATCTTTGTCATCTTAAAGACAAAGGTTCTTAGTGGGTATTGCAGAGACTGGAAAAAAAAAATATTCTGAATTGACAGGCTTGCCCCTCTAGCATCCTTTTCTCCCTTTAAACAGTATGTCCTACACTTTATGTGTATCATCACTGAGATGAATGCCTCAGTTCATAATTCTTAATTACAGTCTTCAGCAAATGCCACAGCATTGAGACTACTACTTAGGCAAACCTTTTTTTTTCACAACCATGAGGGACAAATGTAAACATAGTCTACCAGAAACTGAGACCCTCAGAATGCATCTGGTGCGCTTAAGCCTTAGTCCAGCCTAAAATAAACCTAATAAAGTTAAAAATGTTAGAAGACTTCTAAAGAAAAATAAAATCAGAACATCCAACCCTCCCATGCCCAAAAAACCTACAGAGCTGAAATTTTCACAACCTCAGTAAGTACTTGCAGAAACAATCTTTAATCTGCACTTGATGCTAGGGGCACAGGTGGCAATAGTCAGGCTCTTTGTTTTGACAGACCAGGAGACATATAAAATTCTCAGACCCATTTTTCCTCAGTTTATGACCCTTTAGCATACAAAGAGCAGGTCTAAATTTCTCTGGATGTTTATCTGTCCTGTAATTAGCTGTGCTTTCAGAGCATTGGAGCTTTTCTCACCTCCCTTGATGCAACACTGTTTTCAGCTTCAGCGTACCTGTTAAAAATTTCCCATTGCTTTTATTTTTTCAACAGTGCTGTGCTATGCACTCAGGAGATGAAAAATCAGTATCACATAACATAGAAGTTAAACTCTGAACTTAGCATATGAAACTGGTAGGTTACATATGTTGAACTGGAAGTCCTAAGAACAAAGCTTGGAAAAGTCATTATTGATTAAGCATGTTCTGCACACAGGAGGCAGAGTAAACGCTTGTCACATTCTAGAAGAAAGCTTGCTCATCTCCATCAGTATGAATATCATCTCTACAACAACAGCAAAAATTTACACCAGCAAGTGACCTCCCACGATATCAGAACAGCCCAGGCTTCACAGCCACTGACAGGATTAAGTTCCCTAAAATGTACCTAATGTTGGGCTATGACACTTTCAAAATGACTCTTTGGGTCATATATCCTTATTTTTTTTTCTCATTATTCCTCTAATTCAAAATTTGATCCCACTAAACAGTACATATTATGCCAAAAATGTGTTGGCAGTCCTTTACAATTGTTTTAAGACTAAAAATTACAATAGTCCAAATAAGGTAAATGGAACAGCATTACTTCTTAGGAGAACAGAACTGAATGAAAGGCATAAAAATACTGACATCAAAATAGGAATTCTTAAAGTATTTATTAACCTGTGAAGGGTTTATATTCTCAAGGGTCATGACCACAGCCTCTTTATTATATTCTGGAAAATATTCTTTTAAGCAAATAAAACTGACTGACCCAAAGCTGCTAGTGACACCAATATAATGTTAAGTCATCACTACAGGGAGACTGCTTTAAAAATAGGTAACACGGGGTCTCTCACAGGAAAGTCCTGAATTTTAAATAGACTCCTTCCTTGTCATGGGAAGCTACAGATAAACCAGTAAAATAGACACCTGTAACATTCTATAAATTGCTCAATGTATCGAATGGTGTGACAAGGCAAAACTACTGACATCATAATTTTCATACTATAAGCTGCACTGAGCAAGTATGCTCTGCAATGTAAACAAAAAACTTGTTTTTTATATATATATATTTTGTACTGCAGTCATCATTAAGTGAATTTATCTGCAGCCTGTTCTAAGTGCACTTGCAGAAGAACATCACAAAAATGCTAGGAAAGCTCACCTCCAGAAAGCTCAGCTGTAAGAAAGCTATAATAATAATTGTTTTATTTTGCAGCAAAGCTAAGGAAAGCTTGAATGCAGGGTTATAAATCTAAATTGAATTTTTAAATACTTGTAGTCAGCTTTCCTTTGGAAATTCACAATGAAAATTTAAGTCCGAATGTCCAATATGGAGATTTTATGCTTTTATTTGTCATATATTTTTCCTCTTCTGCCACAAATTTGCTTTTACCTGTATAAATAGATCCTAATAATAAAACTTACTAATTCTCTTTTAGAAAAGAAATTCTTTAATATATACAAGCATCAGAAGTAGTTTCATGGTAATAAAATAAACAAAAAAAAGTTTAATATTTCACATAAATGTTATTGTAGGAAGCACCTTTCCTGTATGCTTAAAATAGAACACAAGACAGCTTATGCACCATAAATTAAACATACATATATACTCATGACATGTCAAATCCTGGTTATGTATTTGGATATAAAATTTGTATGCTTATTTTTCAGAATACAATGTATTTGCATGCTGAAGCAGTTTTTTAATGTACTGGTTCTGTCAGAGATATTTATAAGTGTGGTACTGAAGAAGCAAGTGTATATTAACTGAAAAAAAGTACAGAGCTGAAAAAAATACTGCACTTTAGCTGAAAAACAGGCAAAATCCACATATAAAAATATCCCACTTTTATTACTCTTTCTTTGTACTCTTCTGGATCTACATGCTTAACCATAAGGAAAGGCAATTTTTACGGGATATCTTGTTTTTAATAAGGAAAGCCAATATGAGGATTCTGGTGTGTCTTTATTACCATTCTTCTTTTCATTATAAAATCATGGTAGTGGCCTAGAACTTATTTTCTCAAATTTTTTTTTTTTCCACAAAAGAACGTGTTTGGATTTTACTAGCCAAGTCTAATATGCCTGGTTTGGGGCTTAAAAGTTGTGTATGTCCATCGTTTATTTTCTTTATTTTAAATCAAGGCACTTCATAATTTAAAATTCAAAAGCTCCAGTTCAAAACTGCAGAATACTCCTTACTGCTGTGGGAAAGGAATGCTGTTTTGCTGGGACTGTCTATTCAGCATCTCAATGTTTAAGATGATCTGGGTATCTGGAAAGTTCCAATATCATACTCTAGCATTCAATTATCACAAGCATGTATAAACTGTCCCACCCTACTGGTGGGGAAAAAAAAGAATTAAAATAACTTCTGCTTTATCAGAAGAGAATTGAGGAATACAAAAAGAGTCTTAAGCAAGGTTATGCAGCAGGTCTACAACAGAACACAAAGCAACACAAATTATTTTTAACACTATTCTAGCCATAGGATGAAGTCCACCATCCTTCTGCTCTTTTTTGAGTGTAAACATGTTTGAAAATGAGAGTACAATATGCACTATCCGTATCAAGGATACAAAATTGAATGCCACAGCAAAAGAGATGGAAATCACAATGAGCATGAGAAAAATCACAAGAGGGCTGTCTTTCCAGAGTGTACTTTGACATAATATTTTTACCTCAAAGGCACACCAGAGGAAAGATCTCCCAGAATGCTGTAAGGTCATAAAAATCCATACATAATGTAAATTTGTTATGCTAGCAAAACTAATTTTTTTTATAGAATTCTTCTTTTTTTTTTTTTTTTCAGCATGTCAATCATAAATAAATGTCAACCATATGAGCAAGGGAACAGCACATTTGTATAAAGTCATAAAGGGGAGTGATGCTCCTCAAACTAAGGAGCCGTTAAGAAATTATACAGATGGTAAACAGGTAGTCCTTAGATAAAACAAGTACGTATATCAATTAGGCTCAGGACATGGAGGTTAATGGAGTATGGGAACAGCTTTGTTTTATGGGTTCTGCTGAAGATGATTGTAGAGAGGAGCATAAGGAATTCTCTACTATGTAGAAGGTGCTTATAAGGTAAGCTCAAAAGACAAAGCAACAGCATGAATGCAACATGGGACAATTACCAATGAAGACCCCTGACTGAAAGTGAGCAGCCTATTGGGATATGTAGGACATTTGATAAGGAAAATCATTCTTGCCATTTGGGTCATGACCTCATTAGCAGTCAAATAGCAGCGCTGAAAATTAATGACTTGCATCTGTCTAGTGAAAATCTAGTCTTCACAACGTTTACATTTGATAATGGATTTAGCAGGTAGCAGTTCCCATGAACTGTTAGAGAATAACTGATTTTAATTAGAAAGCATTAAAACAGAAGAAATAAAACCTACATTCTGTGTACTTCAGAATTTGTAAGGCAGAAGATGGAAGGATGTGGATGGAAATGCAAGCATAAAGCTCATGAAAGCTCTCTTAGATTCAGCTCCTCAGCGCAGAACACAAAAAATCACAAATGATGTTCAGCACCTCACAGACTAGCACACACCAGCCAATCTGTAAACAAAAATCCAGAGGCCTTTACAGCATATCAATGACGAAGTATACAGCAAACTGGATGCGTTACAAGAAAATGTATCAGAAAGCATGAGGGAAATAAAAACAACATATTATATTAAACACAAGAAATAATACTACATAATTTTGGCATTATGCTGACACTAAACTACTTAAGCAGTTGAAGGTTCAAGGATAAAAAAGATAATTATTGACATACAGGTAAGCATCTTTTATGCAATCATAAAGTTAGTTAGTTCAGATAAGATGTGATTTTATAATTGATAAAATATTTTACAATTGATGAAATAAGTAATCACTGTAGTAAAACTATTTTAATTAACCATACCCTGTGTACGCAGACCACTAACCTACCTTTGCTTCACTTGATTTCTCTTACCTGGGTTTCACAGCTAATGAACAGAAGAAGCTGCTAACTGAATCAGTTGATACAATTGAATTCAATTAGAGAAACACAAAAATTTAGCCTCAAGCTTCAAAAAGGAGTAGGAATGTCTTGGTCCTTTTGCTTGATTCTTTCCCCCCCCCCCCTTTTTTCCTAATTTATCCCAACATCATATTTGCAAAGTCGTAACTGTCATCTCTGGGTAATTTTTGAAACAGTTTCTTATATATGAACACCGTAGTCTGAAGCTAACTGGCTGGATCAGACAAAGATGGGATGATAACAGTGAAGGATGATAAATGAAAAGAACTAGCAAACAAAGAAGTGAGGAAAGGAAAAGAAGTTACAACAAAAAAATTCAGTTAAATTGCAGTTCTTCATTGTTACACAGCCCATTATATTCCACTTTCTTCTCCACTTACCATCTGAGGATTAAAAAAAAGCATCCCAAAAATAAGGTGTATTCCAATAGCTAAATAGTATCTGCCTAATAAAATCTTACTGTTTTGGCCTCTGATTTGAACTTGTGGGAATAATCAACACAATGCAGTTAACACATACAACAAGATTCCTCTATAAAATAGCATGATAGCGTGTAATATCGTTAATCCAAATCCACTCCCACTGAAATGCTTATTTCCTTTATAAATGTAAGTATATTTAAACATTTACAACATATTTTATCTCCCTTTGCTTTCAGATTTTTTCAAAAGACTTTTTGTCTCACGCTTCAGGACCCATTCTTGGCTTTGTTTGGGTTGATTTGCAGTCTCCTTAGGAAAGACAGGCCCTGTAGGCAGGAAGGGGCCATTGCTATTTATGTTAGGGATAGGCTGGAGAGTACAGAACTCTGTCTGGGGACAGGTGAGCAGTAAATAGAGAGTTTGTGGGTCAGAGTTAAAGGGAGAACAGTGATGGGAGACATTATTGTGGAGATCTGTTATAGATGCCTGACCAAGAGGACTCTGTGGATGAAGCACTCTACAGACAGATAGGAATAGCCTCACGCTCACAGGTCCTTGTTCTCATGGGGGACTTCAACCACCCTGATATCTGTTGGAGGGATGGTATAGCCTGGCACAAGAAATCCAGGAAGTTCCTCGATTTTCTGGAAGACAACGTCCTTCTGCAAGTAACAGAGGAGCTGACAAGGTGTCAGTTTCATCAGTAGCAGTCATTTTTCTCCTTCTTGGTAGCTGACGCAGAGCTGTGTTTTTGACTTTCAGCATGGGAACTGCACTGGTAACACGGATATTTTCAGTTACTGCTTGGTAATATTTTGGTCTGACCAAGGAATTTTCGAGTCTCACGCTCTGCCAGGGAGGAGGGCAAGCTGGGAGGAAGCAGAGACAGGACACCTGACCCAAACCAACCAAAGAGGTATTCCATACCACAGCAAGTCATTCCCAGGATGTGAGAAAAAAAAAAAAAAATGGAGGGCAGAGACCCAGAAGGATTGGGGATGCACTGTGTGGTCAGGCTGGGTATAGGTGGTGAGCGATTATATTCTCTTTCTTTGTATTTCTCTTGTCATTATTATTGTTGGTGGTAGTAGTAGTCATTTTGAGTTATACCTTAGTTACTAAACTGTTCTTATCTCAACCTGTGGGAGTTGCATTCTTTCAATTCTCTTCCCCATCCTTCCGGGACTGGGGGAAGAAAGAGGGAGGAGTGAGCGAGCAAAACTGCGTGGCTGAAAGGCTTATGCCACGACACAAGGAAAGGTGCCATGCTTGACCTCAATCTCACCAACAGGGAAAGGCTTGTTGGAAATGTGACCCTCCAGGGCAGCCTTGATTGCAGCCATCATGAGATGGTCAAATTCAAGATATTCAGGTCAGTGAGAAGAGCTTGCAGCAAGCTCACTGCCCTGGACTTCAAGAGGGCAGACTTTGGCTTCTACAGGAACCTACTCAGTAAGTTTCCATGGGATATAGCTCTAGAGGGCAGGGGGGCCCAAGGCTGTTGGTTGATATTCAAGGATCACCTGCTGCAAGCTCAGGAGCAATGTATCAGTACCATAAGAAAGTGCTGCAGAAGGGCTAGGAGACATCCTTGGATGGATAAGGAGCTGCTGAGGAAAATTCAAAGGAAAAAAGAGGCTTATAAAAGGTGGAAACAAGGATAGGAAGCCTGGGAACCATACAGGGATGTTGTCCTGGAAGCTAGAGACCAGGTTAGGAAAGCTAAGGCCCACTTAGAATTAAACTTGGCTAGGGGTGATAAGAGTAATAGGAAGGGATTCTGTAGGTACATTGCAAATAAAAGACAGGTTAGAGACAACGTGGGCCCCCTCCAGAAGTTATTAAATTTGGAGCAGGTTGATTTCTTTGCCTCAGTCTTCACCAGCAAATGTTCTGACCATACCACCCAAGTCTTGGAAGGCAGATACAGGAACAGTGAGAATGAAGACCCTAGGCCCACTGCAGGAGAGGATCTGATTCAAGACCATCTTAGGAACCTGAACGTATACAAGTCCATGGGACCTGATGAAATCCATCTGCGGGTCCTGAAGGAG
>JASSUY010029856.1:0-68564 GCA_032466535.1 Forpus xanthops
GGAGGGAGAGACAGGGCACCTGACCCAAACTGACCAAAGAGGTATTCCATACCACAGCACGTCATGTCCAGGATGTAAGATGGAGAGCAGAGACCTGGAAGGGTGGTGGTGCAGGGGGGGTGCATGGCATGGCCGGGATTATTTGGTATGAGGTGATGGGGTACACTGTGTAGTCGAGCTTGGTATCAGGTGATGGGGGGGCACTGCATGGCATGGCTAGGTATTAGGTGAAGATCTGTTGTATTCTCTTTCCTTGTATTTCTCTTTTATTATTATTGGTGGTAGCAGTAGTGATTTATGTTATACCTTAGTTACTAAACTGCTCATATCTCAGCCTGTGGGAGTTGCATTCTTTTGATTCTTCTTCCCATCCCCTCAGACTGGGGAAGAAAGAGAGGGGAATGAGTGAGAGAGTGACTGCATGAGTTTGAGAACTTCAAACCACGACAAGGAAGTAGCTTGATTATCACAGGAAGATATTATTTTCCATGATGCACTTTGACTTATAATTTTTGGATGATGTATAAATATTGTCAGTAAAGAAAAATTAGGAAAAAAACCAAAATAAAATCAAGGCAAGTGATGCTAGAAGCAAGGAGGAGAGCATACTTCTTGCTGTGGCAGAAGCAGAGAGGTAAGACAGCTGTGCTGTGGAAGAGCTACTTGAAATGCAGGAGGTGTAAGGAGGAAATTCTTTCACCCCAGCTAGGGGAGGGCAGCAGGTAGACTTGTACTTGAAGATACAGGCAGTGGGGATAGAATCACAGACTAGTTTGGGTTGGAAAGGACCTTAGAGATCATCCAGTTCCAACTCCCTGCCATGGGTAGGGACATTTTCCGCTAGACCAGTGTCTAGTAGACTAGTTCCTAATGTCTAATCTAAATCATCTCAGAGGCCCCAGAGTACAAGATGTCTGTGATATCCTGCAAGTCTTCTGTGTTCATCCAGTTGATTTGGATTTCCACATCTCTAGAGCTAGCAAGGCTGGAAAGATCAGTCTGAAGAAAGGCATGCTCCTCAACCAAATAGTTACAAATCTTTTTGAGGTGAGCAATGCCTGTTCAGTTCCCTGTGGATTTGGTTTTGTTTCCTTGTACTCCTTTTTAGAAATACCTCAGCTGTTTCCCTTGGGAAAACATACTGAGGTATAAGAGCCTAAGACAAACAGTACTGCATCAGAGAGAAAGGTCCATATGCCTAATACTCTCTCCAAAGAGGCAAAGCATTGGTGTCTAAAGGAGAGCCTATGAGCAGAGCAGCTCTACTTCTACCAGGGTATAGAGGTGGTCAAAGATCTCAGTGGCTGTGCTGCCCCTGAAAACCCCACCCCATCACCTCCTGCCAAGGGCCCAGGAGGCACATAGTTCAACCTGGGGCGTTCAGTCTCTGCCTGAGCCATGTGGTATCTGAGCTTGTCCCTGTGTCCTGGGTGGGTCTGGGACCTGCACTGCAGAGTGCTGCTCTCCTGGGTGTACCCCTTAGACCTAGGGCACCACTTGTGTGATGCCTACAAGTCTGCATGACAGCATAATCCATTCCATGTCTAGTCTAGTGTAGTACCTTCCATTCCATTCTGCTCCATCCTATGACTCCCCTTCCATTCCCTGTGCTCACCCTGAGCTGAATAACAATGGTACTATTATTATCCTGCAATGCCAGGGCTTTTCAACTCCAAAACCACATTCAAGTACACAAATCCCATAGCTTACCAGTGGAAATATGATTTTATTCTATGATTCCATTTGATTTTGGTTTGGTTTCTTATATTTTATCTTATTTTTTATGTTATTTTATATTATAGGGTTTTGCTTTGGGTTGGTTGCTTTTTTTTACTCTGTTGCAGAGCTGATGCTCACAAGCATCAACACCTTCCAAACACAAGCCAGAACTTTTGGGGAAGTGGAGCCAAGGGAAGAGTGGAGCTCTTTCTCTCTCCAAGCATGCACTGGCCAATGGAGCCAGAGAGCATCAGGACATGAGTGCTGCCCTGGAGGTGCAAGAGCAGCAGGCAAGAACTGAGCCCAAAGGGGAACCCTGACAAGGGGCTGTGTGTAGTGCTACAGAGGACAAGCAGTAACCCCCGAGAACTACCCTGGGAGTCATGAAAGCTTTCTTCTTCCACATGCAGGGTGCAAGGATCACCTTCCCTCTGCCAAACTCTAGCTTCCATTTTTCTTGCTTCCCACTGGAGTCAGAAGGAGATTGTGATGCCTCCTAAGAGCCCATGCCTCCTAAGAGCCCATGCCTCCCTTGCTCCAGCCCACACTCACTGCTTGACTCCCCCTCTCCTCCTTCAGGTGACCAACGAGAAGGGTGTCACACTTGAAGAGCAGAAGCAAACACCTCCAAGAGATCATGGAACATTTCCTTAGAAATGACAGGAAAGGTCGTAGCAGCTGAAGACTCCCAAGATCAGCAGGGGGACAGTGGAGTTGCCTGACAATGTGATCATTGTCCTCAAAGGACTTGAGCAAGGAAGTATATACAGAAACTAATGATGTCAAAAAGCAGTTACAGCTGAATGATTATGTCCTGTGATAAAGTCAGGACCTTAACTTTGCTATGGAGACTGTGCAGGGAGCAAGGAGCTAGGACCCCCATGAGGCACCACTGGGAAGAGACTTTGAGACCTCTCTGTGAAGTCACTTGAAGGCACAGAGAACACAACTTGCTTTGTAGGGGACAGGAAGGCATGTGAGCAGAGCAATGGACTGGACAAGCTGGGTTTCTAGTTTGTGTGTATTTCTAACCTTTTTTGGCCCTATACTCTCTGCTGGAAGCATGATGCAAGATCAGACTCAGCGGTCCATACCAGGAAGTAAGACCTCTGGAAGGGCCCCAGTATCCTGCCCAACCTCTTGCTGTGCCAGTGCCAAAGCTCGTCCAGATGCAGAAATCTTCACGGTCAGCCTGAGCACTGCTTTCAGTTTGGGGATTTTTTTAATTTTCTTTTTTCCCAGGTGACGTCAGTCCCACTTATCATCTCCATTTCTCCACCACTCTTCTCATTATGGTGCACAACCTGCATGTGTTGAAGGACTGTATGAAAAATTCAAGAAGAGCTTTCTCTGAAATTTTCCCCTATCCTGGTAAACCATGAACAGCTGTCCCTTGGATTTCCATTCTTCTTTATTCTAACCAATGGCCTGTATACTCTTCACCGTCTGCAGTGGGAGCGAGGAATAGTTCAGAAGGGAACCTTAATTCATAGGAGGATCTGCCTTCTTATTTGTTTTTTAATTTTTCCTTCTCTTTTTCTTAGTTACTTCTTAAACTTTAGTTCCAGTTATTACTTAGATCTCAGTGGCATTTCCATATCACAGAGATGTTTCATTCCAGGTTTTCAACAACTGAAATGTATCATGGGATTTTGTTGTAATGCAGGAAATTGCCTTCACATTAACAATCTGCCACTTTTTTAAACAAGAGATCCACTGATGTGACATGTCAGCGCTCAACAGGAGGAGTCCTGACTACCTTAGCAAAATGATGTGTTCCTCAATGGAAAACCTGTGTGTTGGGACATGTAATGACATGATTGCCTTCTCTTATTTTTAGAGCAGGGGTAAGGTGCCTCCTTAGAATAGTTGAAGGCAGAGGGCATGCACTCGACTCTCTCCAAGCCTGCTCTTTGTGTGCGCTTTGCTACCAAAGTTTTCCAAGGTCATGGGGTTGTATGTGGGGATTTTTTTTCCTTCGTTTAATAACATATTAATGTGTATCGTAGTTTATAATATAGCTTTTTTAGCCAAACCCAGTTATCTCTCACATAGGCTGCTTATTCTCTCCTGCTAGCACTGCTGCTTTGACTGCGTAATGACAGCTGTGTGGATATATGAACTGTGGCAATGGGCTGGCAGCCACTTCATTGTCAGCTCCTTTTTGTTCTCCCAGAAAAGAGAAGGCACAATAGAGAAGGTTTCATCCACATGTCAGACATATGAGGGACAAAGGGATGATGGGAACTGACTGAACTACATATCCAAGTCAAGCCAGCAAGCACGCTCTTTCAGCTCCATTTAGCAACTGTGTGGTGGCCAGCCATCATGCAATTGTAATCAGCCAATGAGCAATTAAGCTCTGGGAAAGCCTCTGTGCTACCTTAGACCTTGCAAAAGGCCATTTCATATGGTGGGTTTTAGGGGATGTATTAACCCTTTGCACCTGAGCCACCTCTCTAGCTGGTTCAGCATGGGACAAAGGCAGGGTTTGTTGAAGAGGTAGGACCTTTCCTCAGGGCATCTTGATCCTCTTGGGAGGATGCAGCAGTTTTCTGGCACACACAAGTCTAATCAGGTCTAAAGTAGAGAAGGAGAATACATCAAAGTGAAATTCAGGTTGAGAAAAATTGCTCTGAGATTAACTAGAAATGTTAATCAGATAAACTTCCTGAGAGAAAATATGGTTGACACCAGTGGAGCAGAAGGGACGCCAGTTAAGAGAGTAGTGGTAAGGTGGCTGTTTCCATTGGGAAGAGAGAAATAATTTAAAGCTTGTGACACAGGTTAGTGGGATGACAAAGATTATGATCTCATAAAAGTCAGTATTTCTACTGAGCCTGAGCTTTTAAACATTTTGTATGCATAAGCACCTCCTTGTTTGAAAGGGTCATACTTCATCTATCGCAAGGTATTTCCTGAGAGCTTTCACCTGCTACAGCCAAATATGGGCCATCTTGAGAGAATCCCCTTCAGGCCATCTCCCCAGCCCAGTTTACATAAGGTTTTCACAGGATGATTCTGTCAAAAGTAAGAAGCTAAGTTCACAAGAGATGAGAGGGAAATACAAGAGAGGATGGTAAATTTATGTGGGTTGGATTTTTCAGCAGTCTCATTTTTACTGTACTGTCTCTGCATAATTGTAAAGCCTCAGGAAAGATGGATATTAAACCTATAGAGAATATGGCTGATACAATTTAGCATAATGATTTTCATCAGAAAGTGCCTGTTGGTCAACTGGAACTGAAAGAGGTAATAGAGAGGGAGTTGTTTGGTTTTTTTTTCACAGGAAGAAGAAAAAATGCAGTTACAATTGCTAAACTCATGTGACAAGTGTGGTTTTGCAATTGAATGTACAGCAAGTACCAGCGCAACCCTTCATAATTAGGCAAATTTTCATTTTTTTTTTTTCTGAATCAAACACAATCCAGAATATCCTATAGAGATTTTTAGTGTTATCCTAATTTGGATCAGAAAATGTTTTGACAATGTGAAAAGTCTCTGCAAACAGATGTTAAAAGTACTGTGTCAGAAGCATTGGTTTCCCATGTCCCTAGACCCTGAGCTCTATCCAAGGTGGGATTCCAGTGGTATGGAATCCATGTTCAGCTTTTAAAGAAGGCAATGGTTTTATTAATCTTGGGCACAGCCTTTGGAAATACAATTCTGTAGGAGCCAAAGAAAAGAACATAAATATAGTAATAATCATACTACACTACTATAATATTGTAGGGGGCTGATATGAAATGAAAATGGATTATGCAGAAAGTGTGTTACTGGAGATATTACTGTTTCATGGAAATGTATTTTTTAACAAAATTACATTGCTGATGCCATTTATATTAGTGTAATGCTAATGGCCTTACTCTGCTCTGGCATGAGATTTCCTCCAGTCTGTGCCAAATCCGTTTGAGATGAGATGCATGTGAGATGCCAAAGAGGAGCTCAACCATCTGAAATTTGTATTTGCATTTGTGGGTTCAAAAGTATTTGCTACTTTGTAAAGAAGAAAAGGCATTAAAAAAGAAGTATAGTTGCAAATAGCTGAAAAATGTGCTGTAATCTAATAAAAAACAAACAGAAAAAAAAAAGATGGCATGAAAGGTAGAGGGATTGCGAAAAATAGTGCAAAAATTAAATCCTATTAAAAAAATTATGTGTATCTAGATGCAGAGGATGGCCTAGAAGACCAGTAATGGTACGTGACAGGGAACCTGTTTTTCTTACCCTAAACTCCTGCAACCTCCATGTTTTTTGTGGTTTGTGCATAGGTGTGACATCCTCCTGGCCAGCACAGCTTTGTACCCGTGCTGTCAGAGAGGGGGCTGCTCCACTTCTCAATGTGATCTTGGAGGCTGATCTGAAAAAACACCTTCAGTTTAACCAAAACCTGTTTTTGGTATATTTTTCAGGCTAACAGTGACAGGCATCCCACATGCTGGCAGGCATCCACTTCTGCCTGCCCAAAACGGCAAAGAATTGTAGCGAATTAGGGTATTTGTTGCCTGCCTGATCGCTTTTTCACGCTTAGGCAACACACAGCAGTGTTAGCTTGAGGTCATTTAAGGTTCCTTCATGTTACCGGAGCACTTTTCCAATATTCACAAGGGTAACTGGGTTTGGTGTTTGCAGTTTTACATCAAGATTTAAGGTACGTACACATATGTATTGCTAATCTGAACAAGGCAGAAAGTAAGCCCCTAGGCTTGGATCTGTATCCACTGGCCACACCAGCTTGAGTGGGATTCCCGCCTCTCTTTTCTCTGCTTATTTCCTAACAAAGCCCTGGTTCCCTTAAGCAGTTGGAGTTGTACTTAAAAATGAGCTATGCTTTAGTTCAAATATTGTAAGGATGTGCTTGAGTCCAGGTAAATTAGGAAAAATTAATTGGAGTTGGTTTGCTAATTTAGGCTGATTGTGCAATCTCAGAAATGGATAGCTGGGTCCTAGTATGGGTTTTGTTTTGTTGGTTTGTATTTCCCCTGCCCATATATAAACAGATAAATCCTTGCACTATCTCTGCAGTAGAAAAACTCTTTAAACTGTGTGTGCATACTTGTGCTTTCTATAACTCTATTAGAAGATTAAATTTATTTTTAAACATCTTAAATGGACAATTTTTCTGTCTTTATAAGCTTATGATTATTGTTGAGAATCAGGAAGACATTTTTCAAGTGTACAATAGATGACATGCTCATCTAATGTTCATATTAAAGAAAACACACTTATCTTCCTGCTGTACTTTGAATTGTTCTTTAAGAATACAATTTTGGGAAATATCTATTTTCTCACATGGAGAAATAACCCTTTCTAGAAATAAGAATTCCAACAGTCTACAGAGGAAATTCCTATTAAGTGCAGTGTTCTATAGATGAGCACTCAGTGAAGGTACCCTGAAAATGTCTTATTCATATTTGAACATATGATCTAATTGCAATCTAATCTGAAGATATTAAAGTAATACATTTTATATGGCCTGAAATTCACGTGACGTATGTATTCAAATATTTTTGAATATTGTGGGCAAAATACAGTATCAGATTCTTAAAGGTACTGTTTAAATGTATATAAATAAATGGCTAATTTGATAAAATTTTGCTGTAGAATTATAGCTCATTAGTTACATAATTCTACATTTGTTTGACTATGTCTTTTAAAAATAGGTAGCTGTAACTAAACTCATTGAGAATATACTCAAAATATCTGGCTTTAGGTTTTGTTAAGTTTATTCAAATAAATTCCCAGATACTTTGCAAACTGGGTTAGCTGTCTAGAAATTGGTGTTACACCTCTGATCTGAGAAAGAAATGCCTGTCGCCCTGAAAATAAAAAATACAGCCCTTCTCCATGCCTATCCCAGTCTAGTAAAGCTTGCCTTTGCTTCAGGAATTTTGTTCCATTTCTAATTTCAAAGTGAGAAAGTTTGATGAACCAAGGGCAGACTTAGAATATTATGGATTTTTTCCACCTTGGTTGATTAACCTCACACATTTTATTTGAATAATGTCTAAAAGCTCTAATTAGCAATGGCTAATCTGCCCCCTAGATGCTTGCTATTGATTTTGCCTGCAGTAAGCTAATCTAATTGCCCTCCTCATCAGAAATAGGGTGGGTATTGAAATAACCAACTTGCCCCTATGTCTATGAGAGCCATCAGAGAAGCAGTGGGGAGCAGGTACCTCAGTGGGGCACTGGAAAAAAGCTGGGCCATGGAGCTGCTTAAGGAAAGGATTTACCATGCACGCTGAGCCAGTAGCGAGGTAGATCTTGGAGTGGCAGTTGCTGAGGGCTTTGACATGAATTTGCTCCCATATGAAGAGTCAGAAGGGAGAGGAGAAGAGCAGCATGCTGATTGTTGTGCTAGGGTAGAAGAGATGGCTTATCCAACAGCAGTTCACTGGTTAAAATGCCTTTCAGGTCTTTGCCTGGGTGTCAGGGGGCTTTAGTGTCACCCTCAAAATGATAGTGTTTACATAACCATAAGACAAAGTCTATTATTGCTTCCTTTGATAGCATTGTGTTTACAGAGGCTTTGATATTGTCTATAAAAACTAATGCTCTGTTGAAAGTTGGCTGTTAAAAAGCAAAAAGCAGACTCGCAGCCTAAAAGCAAAAAAAAAAAAAGTGTTTTCTTTAATAAAATGTGAAGGCTCCTTATTTTTTCTGTTGCCTACTTACAAAATTATCTCAGAAGCTCAAGCAGATTTATTTTGTATTCTAATAGAGTAAAAATGCTATTTTCTTTTTTTAAAACTGCTTTTCAGAAGTGATTAGTCAATAATGTGGACTTTTCCTGATATTTTAAATTAGATGTTCGAATGTGAGTTATACTGTGGTGCATTGTTTTTCATTGATAGCTTCATGTGAATTCCAGTTTCTGGTTTTATTTAAGTTGCAGTAGGGTAGGTTTGTCTATTTATTATCCTCTGAAAATGACATTAATAAATTATCCTAAATAGCTCAACCAGGTTTTTTTCCCTCTCAAGTAGTCCTGTTGCTGATTTCTCAGGGTAGTAAGCTATCATGTTCCTCTCAGTACCTATTCTTTTTCTTTCAGCTTTCTGCACTGAGTATGTGCTTTGGAAAGAGTCCAGCCTGATCCTACAAATCCTGTTTGTCTGTGTGGTTTGTTTTACAAGAACACTCACATGAGACAAGGGTGCGGGGGGCTCTGTTCCCTTTTTTTGCCTGAAAAGGCAGTAAGTGATTGGCAGATCCTGACTCACTTTTTGCTGTGTCCTTGGACTGCCATGTGGTTTGGTTGTCACAGTTACATCCAGTCAACATCACGAATACTCCAACATTCACCTCTTCCACATCTTTTCTGTGTCTTCTAGCAAACTGCTTGGAAGAGGAAAAATAAGTTTGGCTTGTTAGTGTTACTGCTAACACAGTGTGATATTCTTGCTGCATGGTGACTGTCTCCCTTGGGCTGGCAGCTAGTCCTCATCAAAAGGAATTCTGCTGTCCTCAGTCAGGTCCATAGAGTAATTTTTCTTGGAGGCTCAGTTTTCACTGTGGTAAGAGGTTGATTTTCTGTATGGCTTGTGGAAGGTTTGAGAAGGCACCCCTGAATTCTGCAGGCTTTGTTTTGTTGGGCAGTGCACCCAGCACTGTGATGTCTGCCAATAAGTTCTGGTGGTATTAATGTGTTTATGGGGTCAAATGTTCATTATATCTCTAGATGCAGCAACTAGCAAGCCAGACAATGAGATGGGAGACACCATCAGGGAGCTAAGGATATGCCTAATAGGGACAGTTTACATGGGCCACATCAATTGATGTACTGGAAGCAGGCCCTTTGGAAAATTTTAAGTATGGAGACTTCTCACTTTAGGGGACCTTACAATGCATAATGGACTCCACTGGTTGCCTATCCAGTAACTGATGGAGAATGATGCCAGGAGGAAGGAGAAGAAGGAGAAACTTGAATTAGAAAGCTTTAAATTTAGTAATTGCATGTTTATGTTTGGTTGAATTACAGATGGGGAGTGAGCAGTGAGATTTGGCAAAGGAATTTTAACATGCTCAAATGGAGATGAAAATGAAACAGCTCTGGCATTTCTAAAGGGGAATAAAATATGATAGTACATGTGAAAAAAAAACCGAAGATACTTCAGTTAAAAGCCAGATAGAATAAATGAAGGCCAAAAGAGAGACACAAGGTGAATCCTGTCTTTTGGATAATATTGAGACTGAAGAAGCATTAGGGTTTGGGGTATGGGCAGACTTTGTGTAGGAGAAGAGGAATAAATTAAAAATTAATTTGGAGGAAGGTGGAGTAGGAAGAGCTGAATGAAGCAGGTAAGTGAAAACTGGTGGGAAGATGTGTAGTATAGAGGCAGCGCTGAGGATGGAGAATTATCCTAGTGTCAGGAAGCTGTATATATGAATCAATGAATCACCAGCCTAGAAAACAGTACTGAAAGGTCTGAGGGGAGGTGAGATTTGCTAGAAAGGGATGGTAAAGCAAGAACATCAAAAATCCTGAAAAATAGGGAGGAAAGGGCAGCTTCTCAAGCACCAGCATCAAGGCATTTAGCAGTTAGAAAGAGGAGAACTTGATTGGTATCTCCTGTTCTGAGCATAAGGAGGATTGCTAATGAGTAAAATATTTCGAAATGGGAGAAAATGTTGAAAGCAACAAAGTCAGTCATATTTTGAGCGAAGCCAGGGAGTCCTGCCAGAGAAGCGGAGGAGCCAATACAGTGAGTTGTCTCCTTGGTTATTCTTCTCTCTCCTTGGCATTATGCTTGCTGTTTGTGAAGGCTCTTTCCAGGCTGCTCAATTCATGCAAAGAAAGTGGGAATCGAAGCCTTTTGCTTGCATGTAAAACCTGGGCAAGCTGGAAAATTGCCTAAACCCTAGAAGTGCTATGGCGGCTGGAAGGGGTTGATGGTCAGCTGCAGCACTGTGGAGTTGTTTAAGGCCTCTGATGGGAATTTTCCTTCTTTCCACAGTATATTAATAGCGTAAACCTTCTTAGCTCTTTCGGGATCTCTGGAAATAGATGGGTAGTCAGCGTATGTACAGACAGCATGTACACTGATGGAGTAGTGGTTCAATGTGTTATGTGTGTTTATTATTCAGCTTCCATCCTGTGATGCTGTGCCAGAGAAAAAGAAAGAGCTGCTGCAGCTCAAGAGAAGGGGGAAGAGAAGGGGAGAGTGAGGAGACAGGGCAAAATGAGAAGCAAAAGATACAGAGGGAACGAGTAGACTTGGGTAGAAAGCAAAAGAGACTGGAGAATCTTTTGTGTGAGAAATATTAAAAGCCCAGCCAGTGGGAGCTAAGGGAATATAAATGAAAAGCATGAGCTATGAGAGGGAAATACGTAATAGCACTGCAGAGGTAATTGAATTTATTCTTACTGGGTGTGAGTGGCTATATTTCCCATACCCTTGTCTTCACTTGTATATGGTTCTTCTGAGTGATGAGGTGACCTCAGCCAATGAGGATAAATTAAAGATCTATGGTATTGTTAGAGCCTGTTTTGGAGGTGCATTTTGTGTCTTGCTTTTGAGAATTAGGATAGTTACCTTTAAATAATGGGAGTGAGATTTCACTATAAAATGCTGCTTTAAATAAACTACAACTGTATGTGCGGATAGCTGTAAAATAAGAGTCCAGGCAATGTAAATGATGTATGTGAGGAGAAGATAACAAAGAGAGGCTGAAATTCTGAAAAGAAGCCTTTGTATTTCTTTTCCTAAGCTAATAAGTGTTTTGCTGGTAACCATATTGCTTCTCCGTGTGGTCTGGTATGCCATTTGTTTTCTCTTTGCAAGCCATGCTGCAAGGAGTGCAAATTGAGCAGTGAAGTCAGTTCTGAATAGTGCAAGAAATACATCTCAGTGTGCCTCAACAAGTGTGTTAATGTGTACCCTTTGAGGCTGTAAGTTCTCTGGGGTATGAACTGGGGCTTTTCCCCTGCTTAGGCTATTTTGGATGGCCTGTTTATGCTGCCCAAAAACATAGATCTGTGATTCCTGGTTCTGCAGAGTTAAAATAGGACACCTGGCATTTGGCAGTGAGCACCTTAATGTCTCACCAGAGCAAATTGCAGCAAGTTTGAGCAGATGAGTGAACACTTCCTTCCTTTTACTCTGAAGTATAACCTAACTCTGCTAATTTTGATCACATTACTATGGAGAATGACAGTTTAGGTCCTTCATATCGATGTCTTCATTTTCCTCTTTAGTTTTCCCAGCTTTCACATTCACTCCATACTAAATACCCCTGCAGAGTTTCATCCTCTGAAATCTGTTGCTCTTCCCTTGCCAATCTCTTCCTCAAATCCCTTCACAATTTATGTCCTTTATCACATCAAGTTCAGGTATCCTTGCTACTTATTCTTCATTTCACTGCCCTTTCCTAATTCATTGCACTGATCTGCCTTTATTTCTTTGAAAATAATGTTGCCACTATACATCTGTCTAAATTTTGAACCCAGTTAATGATTTCAGCCAAATTTGACATAACAGTGGGTATCTCCAAGATCTGGTGCTTCTACAGGTTTTGTATAGATAGGTGGCCAAGTGAAGGAAAGAGTCCATGTTGTGTATAGTATGTAAGAAAAAGAGAATCAATTGAACACCAGAGGATCTCTCATGTGGCAGCTTTTGAATCCCAGGTTCTGCTGCCTGGTCATTAGCTTTTCTTTTGCTGAGGTCTGACAATCCTTTGCCACCTGCATCTTGCCTTTGCAAATTCCCATGCAAAGCACCTAGCAATGCACTTCCATCACATTGTTCAGAAGAAGATGGCATTCCTGAGCTGATTTGCTCCATGGCTGTCCGTAATGTTCACTGTTACTGGGGTGCTGCTGAAAACAGAACATCTGTGTCAAGCGAGGAGAGGGTGCAGCATACATTTTGCTGTCACATGCCAGCTTCTCCACCCCTTCTTTCAGGTTTCTTTTTTCCCTGGCATACTCCTTTGTTGTTCTGCTTTATGTACAGGTACACAGAAATTCTCATGCAGTGATGTATATTTTAAACAAATTAATTCCCTTAGTGCAGATATAGTTATACTGAAGCACTTTCAGCTGTAATAGGTCTCCTAGGCCAAACTACAACAGGAGGGCTTTGATGGCACAGCTGTACACTTTTGCAGGCTTCATTTAGTATTATTTGCTCCTGCTCTGATACTTCCAGCATCATCTAGCGCTTGTCAAATTTGCCTACCTCTGCTTTGCTGTACAACCATCTTGGTAAAAAGTCATCACCTCAAATGAAGTGGTTTTTTACTGCAGCAAGTGCTATCATCTGGACCAAGGCTGTCACATCCATTTGGAAAAAGCACTTGTATGTTGTTGAAGTGAAACTGTTCTCGTCTCATGTAAGCATGACTAACCTCCATGTGCCCCAGAGAAGCGGATCAACTTTTGCCCAAGCTAACCCCACTCTCCTCAGGTCCCCTGGAAAAACACTTCCAAGACAAAGCTCTGGTATATCCACCTGACTCTTGTGCCTCATTGCCTTGTGCACATTTATTCATTTCAGTAATAGACACAGAAAAGGAAAAACACTTAGATAGCTACTGTGAAAATGAGTGTATTAAACCCCTCAATTGAAAGGAACATATGGAGAAGAGAGATGAAACAGATCCCTCTCCAAAAGGCCATTATTTGGCTGCACCTCAGAAGAAAATAGTGTGCCAGCTGCTGCTATAGCCCTGGAGGAAAAAACATTTTGCAGCAAGCTGGAGGGGGGGAATGGAAACTAATAGAGTCCTACAATAACCATGGACTTGTCTGCAGTAAGGAGAGGAGAAATGGAGCACTGGATTATAATGAAATTACTGGAGTGTGAAAAACTTGTGATCTTGGTCTTTGCTTGACTCCTTAGTCCTACAGCCATATGTCAGCTGTGTGGTGGTACTTGTTCAGCACTTATCTGTGCTTATGGAAAACTCACAAAGGTCCTTAAGCAAGGTCCATATCCTCATTTTAGAAATAACCAGAGTGAATTGCTTCAGGTAATAGAAAGCATGGTTATGTTGCACAGCAGCCACAGCAATACAGCACACAGCTTTTAGTATGAAAATCCTCCCAGTACGGTGATGCCATGTGAAGGTGGTAGCAGAGGTGTGGAAAGCAGCAAAGCCAAGCCCGAGTGCTCAAGTGAGATACTCACCAACATGGCTTCACTTCTTCCAGTTCTGGGCACTTGCTTGGGCTTTTCTCAATCATTTCATGGTGAGCATATGCCCTGAGACCCAGTCACATATTGCAAAGCCTCTGCTTCAGCCACTGGGCAGAAGCTGCCTGGCAAGAGGCTGCTGCCATTACCCCTTTGTGCAGCCCAGCCACACTGACATTGCACCGGTGCCACTGGGGGTGTGAGAAATGGGAATATAAAGACATAGTTTTCTCCTTTTTCTTTTTTTTCCCAAGGCTGCTATTTCATAGCATCTTCAAGAGAAAGTTACTAGGTGTACTGATGCTCATTATCAGGGCAATAGGAGGGAGTCCTGATCACAATGAGAGAGGCTTCAGCACATTCCCATCCCCACTGGGATAAGGTTATGTTATGATATTATTGTAGTAAAATGTCAGATTGGCTGAGAATATCTACTGCCACACAATTTTGCAAAACTTTGTCTTAGAAAGCAATAGTTGTTTTTTTTTTCGGTAAATCCATAAAGAAAAAATCAGGAAGTTTGTTTAAAATGATAAAATGTCTAATGTAAAACTGTGTTCAGCAGTAGGAAAGAGCAGCCCTGGTACCATGGAATCTTAGAATAGTTTGAGTTGGAAGAGACCTTAAAGATCATCTAGTTCCAACCCCTCTGCCATGGTGGGGAGACACCTTTCACTTTAACAGGTTCCTCACACTGAATAGTGAAATTTAACCTTGTAAAGTATTTCTTCAAATGTAATTTAACAGAATATATGATTATTTCTTCCAAAATGTCAAAAGTCTTCTATATATGAGAGTGCAGCGTATTATTCCCTAAAGGATAAGTAACCAAATGCAAATAAAGTAATTTTAGAAAATCACAATAATTTCAGAAACACTTCTATTAAAAAGATTAACGAATACAAGGCACCCCCTGGAGCAAACAGTCAAATACTGTAGTGTATGTTTGTGTGTCTGAGAAAGTGTCAGTATTTTCCAGCTGCTATTAACTCTTTCAAACATTAAAGAGCAGCATTTCAATGCTGTTGTATTCCTTTTCTCCTCTATTTTTCAGTAAATGCTACTGAGGTCTCTGCCTGGAATGGGAATTCTCTTGGTAAAAAAATCTTGACCAAAATGTTTGGTGGAAAGTGCAACTACTGCAGAGCATGCTGAGCACTGAAGAAAATCAGACGGAATTTGCTTATTGAAGTCAGGTGTTTCCGAGTTGACACAAAGCTTATGAAAGTAAAAAAATAAACCAGAGTGAGGCACAGTTGATGGTGGTGGAAGCTGCAAAAATTCTACTTCCATCACTTAAATTAATGGGTAGAGAGTGAAAGGATGTCTTGTCTGTATTTTTTTTGTTCTAACCATGAGGGCAGAGTTGCTCTGACATGATTCGTCAGGTGACAGTCTTGAAGGGACTGTGATAAGTTTTTAACTTGTTCTCCTTGCTCATAAATTCCATTAATTTGTTTCTCACCTGGAGGCAAGTGAAGTTTTGTAGCTGTTTGGTGTCATTCAGCTATGAGGGGGCTGTGTCTTGTTAGAACAACCTATTTTTTTATGGTTTTCTTTTAACAGAAGAGGGTTTTTTTTTTCTTGCATGAATTATGCATGTCTTTATTGGATGATGATGCCATAAAGCCAGATAAACTCCATCGCAACACACAGTGAGCAAATATTACTTTAAATTTTAAACTATCCTAATTTCCCTGGTACAAGTGTGTCAGTTGAAGCTAGCTTCTCTCTAATCAGTCTGCATTGTGGATTTAGGCGCATTCAAGACCAACTGTAGGACAGCAAAGCTCCCGAGATTAAAACTCTGGACATTTCACATTCATGAAGCATTTAATGTGCTTCGATTTTTGTCACTTGGGACATAATGCACAAACTAAAGTCAGGGTGACCCCATGGGCCAGGTTCCTATGGAGCCATTACAATGTGTTTATTCTGTAATCCTCAAAACTAGGAGGGATTTATACAATAGACTAATGGCTTCAAAGGAGTTAGTTCAGCCTTCAGGGTGGAAAGTCCACTTTTTAACCCTTGCAGTGCTGACTCCTTGCCAGGCACACCCACTTACGCGGCAATGAAGCCTCCAGGCCCTTGTGGGAAGGACCTACAGGATTTGGTGTCCTGGGTGGGGATGGCAAAGCTGCGATGGGACCCACTCCTGAGCCACTCCTACCTTTGTTTCCAGTGTTCAGGATAGCTGTGTAGAAATCAGTTAAGACAAATATTATCATGCCTGTGTCTAAACACCTTCTCAAGACCCTGAAACACCAGAAAGACCACTTTTTTCAGTCTGTATGGTACATAGGCATTCATGCTTATAGCTTTTCATAAAACCTATATGAAATGGCTCTGGTGCACTTGGTGGGGGTTTTTGTTGTATTATGCTTTGTTTGTTTTTTTTTTTTTTTTCTATGTTTGTTTTAACAAAGAGAGCCAGCAAGGTCAAAGCAATGCAGAGAATTCCCTCAGCTCCAGCTGACATATATATTTTGCCTGCATAAGATTCCCAACATTTCTCTCACTTGCTTTCTTAAGTAGATTCAATAATTATGTGTCGTGGTTTGGTAGCTGAGAGACCACTATCCTTTATTAATCTGCTTAGCATCCAATAGAATTCTAATAATGAATTTCTGTGTCTTCCAAAAAGGTCTTCCTCCTCAGATGGTCTTGCTTCACATCATTCCTCTTGGTCCTTTATGGAGATGCTCTGTACACAAAGCACACCAGATCTCTTGGATATCTTGCAGTGTGGAGATATTCCTCGTTAGTAAGAGTATTACATACTCAGAATAGTAAGTACTATTCTGACACCATAACCTTGCTTCACTGATTCTACTGCATAAGCACTAGCTGTTGCTGAGGTAAAAAACCTCCTTTGAAAGGTTCTATTCTTCCAGTTTTGCAGTGGCTGAAATAGATCATGTGTTAGCTATTGGGTGGCCCAACTGAAATTAAAGGGTGTAATAAGAGCCATATGTATACCATGAATACAAGTTCCAGGATTGTCAATTCACTTATATAGTAAAATCTTTTAAAATACCTTGTTTTATGAAAAGGTAAAGAAAATAAACTGGGAAATTGAAAGTTAAGACACCATTCAACTTCTGATTCCTTTTTTCTTGCCCATCAGTCTTTCCACTCATAACTTGGGAACCATTTTCAGTGTGGGCTCTTCTTTCAAAAGAGGACATGTCTGCTTTATTCTGCATGTCTTACCAATAAGACCTTCGGTGTCAAATATGGTGCGCAGTGATTATATATATGAAACAGTTAACCAAAACAGCCAGAAGTTACCTGGTTTACTATTGACACTGGTTGAGTCTACACTTTAGATCGCTCTTAGGGCCTTTTTGACGGTGGTACCCAAGTAGCTGGAATAAGCGTTGCTTGAGTTTTAATGTACTTTGAGATCATATTACCTTCAAGACTTATGGTATGAAATGACCTGTGTGATTTTTAACTTAAAGTCTAAGATTGAATTGCTTCATCTTGCAAACTGTGCAGTTGCATCTTGCTAGTTTGACCACAGTGGTAACTGTAGGTAGATCCTTGATACTTCTGCCCTAGCACTGGTGGTTTGCAGAAATATTGCTGCATATGATATGAGGACTTCTATACAATTTTTGCTAGGGGTGATTTTTTGATGTGAAGGTATGTTTTGGGCAGAAGGACTTTGGAATGATACTGCATTTGAATCTGTACAGTTGTAGCTCAATAGTTATAGCTGCATTTTGCAGGGGGGTTGGAACTAGATGATCTTGAGGTCCTTTCCAACCCTAACTATTCTATGATTCTATAACTGTAGGTTACTCGGAGTCAGTTGTAACTGCAGCATAGGACTGTGTTTATATTGACAATAAAGCCAGACACTGGAAGGAGAATTTTATTACGTTATTGAACTTTCAATAACAGACCAACTCCCAATATCTTTGTTTGAGATGAATGTCTAAGGAAATGTGGCAACTTATTTAACTGCTCCTCCTGTCTTCATTAAAGACTGAGAAGCATCAAGGGTTTGGCAGCTGAGATCTTTGTTAAATCCCTAATTAATGATTTATGAGGAAAGCTTTTAACCAAAGTGTACCTCCCTTTACCAGCAGACATATGTAATCTATATAAGCTATGGCTATAAAGTCTTGTCAGCTACTTTTTTTAAGTCATTGTTATGATATTGCCTTAAAGCTTTACCCGAGACTGGAGCCTAGAGGAGTCTGGTATGGGCATGAAATAAAAAATGGTCTTTGTCTCAGGAAATGTACAACCTAAAAGGCTAGGTAAGGAAAATGTTGCCAGGAAAAAACAGAAAACGTCCATTTCCAGGGGAAAGTTGAAATATAGATCTTGTACAAAGCCACACAGGAAATCTTCTAATGGGAGGGTTAGTAATCCTAACCCTCCCATTATAAGTGAAGGAGAAGCACAGGTTACTATGCAATTTCAGGAGTGCTCCTAATGTATGAAGAGAGAAATAATGATGGGTCTCAGATTTATGAGATTTGGCTATTGTGATAGCTCTAGATAGTCCAATAGATAAAATTAGGCTTGGGCTTCCTCTGACTTTAGGCAAAAGAAGAAGCGGCTTCGTACAACATGCAAGATACAGCACAGCCACATTTGATGCTTGTAAGTGGTAGATGTGTAAAATCTCTGACAACCAGGGAGAAAACGGTCTGTAGGTCAGAGCACCTCTCTGATGCTGGCAGCGTGGGGAGCCAAAGGTTGTGTTTCCCACCTAAACTGTGGACCAGCCGCCGTATTCAGCATACCCGGCTGTGCACCCTCCTGGGAGCTGTCTGACTACATGTCATTTTCTATGTCCGCCAGCTACATCACAGATCCAAATGCAAAATCCACTATTCAGGGACACTATGTGGATTTGTGACACTACCCATGGGACTTCAGATCCATAAACCAATGAATGGATTACAATGAGGCATAAATATAGTATTTTTATGGATGACATATAATCCTACTCAATTACTGTCCCTGTCATGTAAATGGAAACTGTACCCATTTTTCTCATCCCAGCACACTGAAATTTTGAAAGAAATGCCCAATGCAAAAAATTAAATCTCCTAGTTCCCTGCCTTTTATCTATTAGCGATTTTAAAGCTTGTGTTTTCCATTATGAGGTGCTTCCTATAATTAGTTCTTTACATCTCTAGAAGATTATTATATGGGAAATTCATTTGATGGAAGCATTTAGAGTTTCTGGATTGCGCAGACTGATATATTAGTCTCCGAATGGTGTGGTATGTGTTACATCATGTGCTGTCATTTATGCCTGGATTGCAATAACCGGAAACAGTTTTGCCTCTTGCTTTGCTTTTATGAACTATTTCTGGTTTTGGGAAATCACTGTAACTGCCCTTTGCTTGAGATAACTTATATATCATAGTTTTTTTTCTGAATCAAGCAAGATGTGAAATGTCTCACACATAAAGACTTAATCCTTTCTATCAGTACCAGACAGTTTTATGGGCATGGATGCTCCACAACAGGAGGAATAATAAAGAAAATTGAGTTTGTAGTTTGTTTCCTTGTAAGACTGAAACACTATCTGAATTGTCAATATCCCCCCCCCCCCCTTTTCTTTTAAAGCTGCCCATGCAGGATGAATCCTTTTGATATATAAAGTTAAAAATTATAGTATCTCAAAATAATGTTTTATTGAAGAATGAATATATGTAATGTTTGCCTATTGGGCTTTTTTAATGCAGTATGTTAAGCCCTTCTCCATGCTGCTATAGGTGCTGAAGGGGTGCTACAGAAATAAAACAGCTCTTATAGCAAGAACTATTAACAGCTCCTCAACACTGCATCCTGTATGTGTTTTATATTGCAGAAGCAGCTGTCCTGTAACATTCAGATGATTGTTTGTAATAGGCAGTGTTTTTTTCTGAATTCTTCCTTACATTTGAAAGCAGAATTTCTGATTACACACAGAAACGTGGGCGCCTCAAGACAAATACAAACATGTTGCCCATAGTCAGTCCCACACAGGGATTTAGTCAGTGCCTTCTATTTCTGGTTAGAAAAATTTTAGGGCACCTGTGGTATCTGAAACTAAAGTGAATTTCCTCAGAGGACCAAATGCAGCATTTACATTTTCCTGTGCGGGTTTTTTAGTTGAATGCTACTCACTGCTGGTTTTTTTCTCCCCTCTCAACTCTGTATACCCTTGCCGCAGCCACAGAATCTGCTCTGTCTTTTGAAAGGGCAGGGTCAGACATGCACTGCTGTATTTATAACACGGGGATCGCTGCAGTTTTCAGCACAAGTGCTTTAATCATCCTTTCATCTAAAGGAGAAGCATCTGGTCCTAAATGTGCGCTTTTTTTGCCCCTTCTGCTACAGTGCTGATGGTTGATTAAACCACCCCTCCTTTTTCCTGGCAGCAGGGGTGCAATGGCTTGCTACCTTTGTTTCCACTTAGGGCCTCTAAATGGGGCTGTATAAAGGGAATAGTAATAAGGAAGTCCCAGGGCTTCTGTTGGGCCCTCTCCCCAAATTTAATCTGTGCCTAGGCCCCACTGGCCAAGCTGCTCCTATACACATTTCTGGGTCTTTAAAAAAAAAGCCCATAAAATAAAGAAGCATGTGAATGAGATGATGCTGGGAACGCCAGCAGGGAAGCCAAATGCTAGGTACACTTGTCTTACAACACCCAAAATGGTATAAGACAAAGGACCCAACTTCAAAAGGAGCTTCGTTAGCCTGTGCTTTAGCTTAGTCTTACACAGATACAGACATTTGCGATTTGGTTTTTACAGATATAGGAATTTGGTGTTTGATATTGTAAGTAGAGCTATGCCAAGTAAGATCTTCCCTTTCCTTTTCCTCATCAAAAAAGGTTTGAAATTATTTCATTGCAGCTTTAACGTTTGAAAATTTTAAATTAAATAAAGTTGCATTTAGAAATGATGTATCATTGCAATGTGAAATTCAAATATATTAATATGTTGACACAAAATGTAATTTACTTGTACATTGTAGCCAGAGCAATTCAATAGAAAATGAGATGAAGCCATGAAGTGATCTGGTGAATCTTTTTGTTTGGTTGGTTGTGGCCTTCTGAATCATCTGAATAAGTGTCTCTACATGCTCTTTTGGTATCAGTGACATGATTCAAGTTTGCAGTCACTTCTAACCATCTGCACTAGCTTTTAGCTAATCCACTCTGCAGAATCTCTCATTCCTTGCCTCTCTTCTGGGTGTGCAGTTATCTTGTGGATTTCAGGTGAGGTGTTTTACAGAAGCTATGCTAGCCACCTTTTGTATGTAAGATCCCTTTCTGCATGGAATGATTTAGTTTGTCATGGTGCTTGCCTGGTTTCACTCTCTGTCATACATGAGAAACAATCAGCACTTCTGGATTTCCTGTTTATATTTGGTTTAAAACAACAAAACAAGACCATGGATGTGTTCTTTTCATCAGAACAACAGAGGTGTTTCTCAAACTTTCTGGATGCACAAAGCCCCTCAGTTTTTCACTGAAGGTGCAAACTGTCGTACTGTGGATTTAAGGCTGGTGGTAACAGATTAGTTCAGAGGCTCTGTGTGGAGCCTCAAGGCTTTGCAGGTGGTTTGTCACTCCTCAGAGGTCTGAACTTGAACTGAAGGACGGAGAAATGGCCCTAATAGTCACACAGCTGCAGACGGTGTGGTCTCCTCTAAGAAGCGACTGTACTTACTTTCTGGGCTGGTGCCTGGTGCAGGACAGCTATTCGGTCCCACGCTCTGCACTTGGCTCAAGTTGCATTTGTCTGAGCAGCAGTGGGAAACTGCTTTTCACCTCAAAAGGCCAGCAGCCCTTCCATCTGACACAGCTGTGACTAAGAAGGAATGGGGATCTGAAAGCCTTGTATGCTGGCCAATGAAACATATATGAGGTCAGTGCTGGTGGTGTGTTGAGAGAGGCTTTCAGCCAAGTGAAAACAATTCTCCTTGACCAGACCATTCTGACCACAATATGATCATCCTCCCCTCCTTACAAGCCACTCAGGACCTCCCAGACTCTGCCCTGGCAGCTGCAGGGGATTTTGGTTTCCTTCTCCCTTCATGTGAATGACCTGGAGTGGCATCCTGCTCTCTGTCTGCTCTAGCCATAGGTGACCAGATGGCCTCTTAAGAAAATCCTGCCTGCTTTGCTGGCAAAGCTCCTAGGGAGCTATCCTGACTCCACTGCTGCTGGTGGCATTGTTCCCAGAGGACAGGGTCAGCCTGTGCCATGGTCCTCCTCTGTCAGTGCCTCCGTTTGGAGTTGTACCTTTCCTGAGATAAAAGATACCATACCCTTGATGATCAGATGTGCTGAAGGCATGGCAGACAATTCTGCAGCATTGTTCTGTGGAAAAAAACAGAATGTAGGCATGTTATAACAGAATAAATGTCCCTTTGCTGGCATGGCTTGTTTGGCTCTGGATATCTTTGCAAGATGGGAAATCAACATGGGAAGGATTTTTTTGGTGCTACAAACTACATACATACCATTGGAGTTTTAAGCCTAGCCTTTCTTATCTAATGCAGACACAGCAAACTGTGCTCCAGAGTGCTTCGTTCGGGATGGCTCTCTTTTATTTTTCACTAGGTTAGAAACCAGACTGTTAAGGCAAGGACTCCTGTACCTGAAAAGTATCATAGTATTAAAAAGAAATGCTACAGGGATGAGTTATTTGGCAATGCATCCACAACAGATTTCTAGACCTGGATGATGTTTCTTACATTTGCCAATAAAAGATAAGAGGATGCTTTTGTGCTTTTTTTGCGAGCCTTGCACACAGTGTTCCTCCTTGTGAGTGGAACAAAACCGGAACAGGATGCAAACTGCTTCAGATTTCTTCCATTGCTGACCTTGCTGCCACTTGTGGCAAAACGAAGACAACAAATCCTTGGAAATCACCATGTGTGTGTTTCAATTTTTAATTGAAACTTTTTAGCTGAGGCGGGAGAGGAAAAAAAAACAAAACAACACACTTCCCTCTGCCCACAATGAAAAGAAACTGGAGCTATTAGATTCACTTCAATTGCCTCACCTGACCTGAAATGAACTCCCTCCCTCAGGCCTGTAAGAAAATTCAATTAAAAGGTCCATCTGTGAGGCAGCAGCTGAAGGGGAATTACTGTAGGGAGGTCCGCATTTTCATAAAAAAAGAACCCCCCCTGCCTCCCCCCTACCTCCCTCCTTCCTCCTCTCCCTCCCTCTCTATCCCTGATTAGGCCCGTTCTTAACCGCTAAACCACAAGTCCCCCCAATTAACCAGATCTGACCAAGTAGCTTTTATACGCTCCATTCAGATGTAGAAACACTATAGATTTGGTACATCCCTTAAACATCATGGGGTGGGAGAGGGGGGAAGGAACAGAGGACAGAGGTTGGGAATCAGAACAGCCTACCCCAATTAAGCTGGCTGATGCAATGGGATTAATGGCTGCTAATATGCAAAAGACTCTTCTGGCAGTGAAAGTAATCACCATAAGGCAACCACAGTGTGCTGCGGCTTAAAAAATGCAGAGGTGACAGGGAGAAAAAACTGGCTGTACCCTGTCTAGAAAGCCTTAGCAGCTTGCTTTCAGCACCCTGGCACCTGGCTATATGCTTAGGATGAGAAACTTATCCTAGATGCTTGTCCAGGGTCTGGTATGTTCGGTGTGTGGTGTTTAGTGTGTTGCTCATATTAAAGGTATGCCAAAGAGCCCAGGTGGGACTCGGGCATTGAGCCCTCGCACCCCTGTGGGCGCACGTCACTGCTGAGGAGGGCCAGTGCCAGCTCTAGTGGTATGGGCTTATGGAGACTTGGGGCAGTGCCTGACGTTGTCTTCACTTTTGACACTGCTTCCATCCAAGAGGAAGGTGATGAAGAATCGGGAGCTGACATACCTTTTATTTTGTTAATAACACGCTTTTCAGGTGTGTTACGCTGGGGTTTGTAACAAACAGCTGAGCATTTTCTCCTGTGTATTTTACTTCATACCGGCAGAAAACCTGACTCAGCCATGAGTGAGAATACGTGCACTCCCTACACGCTAGCTTCATTTGTGGTTGCACAGTGCATAATCAATCACCTTAAAATATCTGGCTCCCAGTGCCTGCTTCCCTGGTGCAGTGTATATTATGTTGAGTTAGAGGACTCGCTCAAATATCGACACTTTGTGCTCCCATCAGGTAGGGCTCCTGTAGCACAGCACAATTAAAATCTTCACACTGCCTTGCTAGGATATGTGTATATTGCTGTTTACTAGGAAACAGAGATGGACCAAATCCTCCTAATGTAGTTTGGAATAGTAAAGGGGAAAACATATCAGCAACTCATGACATGAAAGAGGTGTTAAACATGCTATTAAGGTTTTCTTTTTGTTAAGCCTAAGACTCAGTGTAGAGAGTCTGAGCATTTACTTTGCATGTAAGACATTTCAGCCTGTGGAACAGTTTGGCAAATTGGTCGTTTGGTGTCTTTATTGGCTTGTTTTCACTTTTTCATTAAATATGTAAAATGAACCTTGTTTTACTGCAATATCAACTGAAACGCTATTAAAAAAATTATAGACAGTTCAGACAATAAAAGCCCTTGTAAATCAACCAGAGATTGGTTATCTGCTCAACAAGATCATTAACTGTGCACAGAGGGAGACAGCTGAGGCAGGCCGCTGGAGAGAAGATGCTAAAAATTAATTTCACAAGGAAACTTAGCCCTGCCAAGTTTGATTTGGTTTAAGGACACTCCCTTACTTATATTATTCATCTTTCAAGGCAGCTTGAAATCTCTGTGGCTTCACTGAAGGCTGGTTTTCAGTTGAGTTTTTTTTTTGCAATGCGTATTTCAGCAAGACATCCAAAATCTCACTCATACAAATTGTCACAGCTTGACAGACTTGGAACCTTATAATGTTAAATCAAGTCCTAGTGGAGGTGCGTAGGGGAGTGTGAAATGGTTTCGCTGGCTGCTCCTATCCTGAACACTTTGCACTGGAAATGTTGAATATTGTCTTCCATAGCATGCTTATAATTAATATTGTGCATGGCACCCTCTATGCAGCTGCTCTGTGTGTGTGTGGTGTGAGTTTTTTTTTTTTTTTTTCAAAGCTCTCCAGCTGCTTTCAAGCTGTTCCTTTGAATCTGTCACAATATTCACGTCCTCCTCCCCCACCACGCTGAAGGACACTTGGCGATTTGTTTCTCATCAACTCTTTCAAGCCCAGGTATCCCTCAAGATTAATTGAGAGTCAAAACTGAATAGAGGTTGGGTGAAGCAAGAGGGGGGAGAGGGTCAGCTCTCAGCAGGCCAGATTTGGAATAAGGGTCTCTCCAGAGAAAGGAAAGTCTTCAGACATTAGCATCCCTTTGCCTAGAGCTGTTCAGGAAAGCTTGGCCAAAATGTTTAATATGTCTCTGCCTTTCTTTCCTCCATATATGAGGGGAATGAGAAGGGTGATCTCTCAGAACTGATGTGAGAATCATTTGCTGAATGTGGTAAAGGGACTTAGCTTCTTCAAAGGGGAGCGATGTCACCAAACACTCTTAAAAAAGAGAGCAGGTGCAGGCAGCCTTACCTTGCAGGGCTTCAAATGGATAGACAAATGACCTGTTTCACCTTTCTTGTGACTTCCCCTTTGCTCTTGTGTTTTTTAAAGCCACCCAACAATGTGTATAATAATCTCATAACTTGAAAGAGTACTCTTCCTTAATGATAAATTTAGGATGCATCCTTAATGTAAGGGATTAATGGAATATGCTTCAGCAACACGAGATGAGATTGTTGAGTGATAGAATGTAACGGTATGGGCAATCATTTAGGGGCTAATAAGAATTTATGTTAAAATAGGAATCCATCAATTGTAAATGACAGTGAAGTAGAAAGACAAGACTGGTCTATTAGTCAATCACAGAATGTCAGTGAACCTCTGAAGTGATGTGGCCAGAAGTAAAAAAAAACAGGCAAAAGGCACAAAGACATATCTGACAGATAGTTTTCAACCAAGAGAAAGAGAATATTAATCTCCTAGGATCCCATTTAGGAGGATGTCCAGCTCTGGTCATCTTCACTGGCAAAAGTTGAACTCAGAGTGTAGCAGAGACAGGCTGTTTGGACAACTGGGAAAATAGGGAGTTTTAACTTGCAGGAGGATGTTAGAAGAGCTGGGCTTGCTCAGTCTAGGAAAATAAAATTTAAGGCTACTTTTTGCCTGTAAAGATACAGGGCTCATCAACAGGAAGAAAAGGACAGCATTGGTGTGAGGATACATGAATGTTAACTGGACTTAGATGAAATTTAACAAAGACTTCCCAGCCATGCTGGAGAAAGGCTCGAGGATAGTTGTACTGTAGGATTCAGACAGGACAAATTATCTCTTTGATTTTAATATGACACCAGTTTGCTTAACTAAAGGTGGTTACTTTGAGGTATCAATGGATTGAAATCCATGGTGTTGGATTTTGGGATCTGCTTTTCTGTGTTGGGTGCCAATAATTCATGTTGAGTACCCTCATATGTACACGTGAATAAACAGAACAACCTCAATTTTCTCAGTAAGACTCTTGTTCTGCACTGCTTGAGTAACTGCTGTTTCTCTGCTCTTTGACCTCATCTGTCTTTAAACAGCAAAGGCCAACTCCTTCTGCATGGTTCTAGGATTATTTTCTTGTTCCCATTGCAGCCTGAGAACAAGCTGCTTCACCTACGATGCCTGCGTTATCACTTTTATCATTAATTTTCCTTCTTAATGAACACCTTTAGTGAAGACCTCACCTTGTGTTTTGTGCCAGGAGGAATTCCAAATATTAGCTAGCAGCCTGCTGGCCCTTCCTCATGTCAGTCTTTCACCCTGAAGCCCTCTTCCCTCCTTCCCAGCACAGCAGATACTCTGCAAAATAACTGGGCTTAGGTGACTGCTGTGCTGGTACAAGTGAGTACCCATAGGAGGCAAAAGATTGTGTTGCTACCACCTATTTTCCTCCTCTGTTGTATTTAACCATAGCCTTACATGCTAAGCAGATATTTATGTCTTTTTTACATGGATGTAGAGTGCCAGCTACAACCTAGCCCTACCTGCTAAAGCCTCTTCCAGCACTATTACAGCATGACTAATAAATGCTCTTTCCAAAGGATAGTGTTGCTTCCGCAGTTGTGAGGTTAAAGCGGCCTATGCAGCAAGACCAACTCATAGTTTCTGCCCCACTGGCCCTTTCAGGAGGCAGCAACTGTTTTGGAGAATGAAAATGGCAATTTACTGCAATAAGAGAAGAGGACAATATGATAACAGTCTATAGAATCCCTGAGAAAACACCTGATTATCTTGCAGTACATAATCATGTTGTGACAGCTGGCAATGTTGTTGAAAGTATTACATAAGAGCAAATTATTAGTACTTGGATAGGGATAGTTAATATTATTTCATTAAGCAAGTAAATTTTCTCCTTTTCAGTTCATGTGACTTAAGGGTAATTTTCAAATGTGTTTTTCATTGAGGAAGTTACCTTTTAAGCTGACCAAGGTTCCTGTGCATCTGTTTTGGGCACTCTTCCTGAGAATTCAAGGGATTGAAGTTCACATGAGAAAGATGTGGTGTGGCAGTTTTCTGTTGGGAGGAGGGATGGGTAACTGACAGGAATTACGCTGTATTACAGATCTGCAGCTTCTGTCACCTGTTATGAGTATCTGCATGGCCATGAGCATCAAGGTGTTTGCTTCTCCTTCCTTACCTGTAAAAGTGAGATTTCTGACTTCTTTGCTTCCTGTGCATGGTATTTGTGAGGCTTACTTCATTATTGTTTGCAAAGCTTTTTGAATGCACAGAGCTCTATACAAATATCAAGTTGCTCACTTACATATATCCAATAATGTAAGAGCACTTTAGGCAGATAAGTTTTAATTAGATGTGGAATAGTGCAATAGCAGTAGGATTTTGTATGTCCTAGTATATTACTGCCTGCACTACATGTAAATGGTGAGGCCAGAAATTACTACTGGAATTATCTGACATGGCTGCCTGAGTAATAAGCCATAAGGCATGTCTGTGTTTTCTGTTTAAGCTATTTTGCTTGGCAACTTCTTTCACCCACCTCTCCCCATTTATTTACCTTTGGAGAAGGTCCCTGTAATAGGTACGGGCTTCTGAACAGGAGATTTTAAGCTCTCTGATAATTGATTTGATTTTTCTCAGTTTTCTGTCCCTAACCCTACAGAGTTAATGGATCACAGGTTTAAAACCATTTTACCCTAACATGGAATTCAGAAGAATGTTTTATTTTGATTTCCAAAGTAAACTTCTATTAAAGCCAGTGAACCCCTTTCACATTAGCAAGATTTAGCCCTGTATTTCCAACATAAAGGTTTAGAAAGAAGAATACAAGCTTTCCAATGCTTGCATGGGTCTCCTGCAATAATTCAAATTATGCTTAGTGCCAGACCTTTCTTTTCTTGGAGTTTGTATATCCAATACAGACTTGTCTTTTTCAGTTGTGCTTCTTAGATTTTACTACTTAGGTTGTATTTATTCAACTGTGGAGTAGATTCACATAAGTATATGAAGAGCTGCTGTAGAAATTTTATGCTATAAATCATAGGGTCAAATTCTTGCCCCACAGAAATCAATGAAAAAACCGCCTACAGACTGGAAAGGAACTACAATTTTTCCCATTATGTTAGCACGAAAGTGATGCTGAAGTAATGCTAAAATAAAGTGGGAAAGCCTTTGCCTGGTAAGTTTGACTATTTGTTTGGTTCATGGTTTTTGACTATTTGTTTGGATTCATGGTCCATTATTCAACTCTAATGACCACTATTTATTTATTCAGTCCAATAGTCTAAATTTTTGTGTCAGATCCTTATTTTCTTAATGCCTGAAGCCTGAAAAGAGGTATGTGTGTGGTCTTTATTACCTACGTGCAGTTGTGTGGTCTTTCGCGCTTTTACCAATTTATCTGTTTACTGGATTAAGCCTATCATAAATATTAGAGTTGAGCTAAGGAGCTTATATTTGGCTAGGTAAAACCTCACTGATCCATAGATTGTTTGGTTTTCTGTGTTATCTGAACCCACCCGCCAGTTGTGAGATTCACAGAAATTATCTGGATTTTATCCTTTTTTGTAAGCAATTCTCCTCATTAAGAATTAATATTAGGAATAATGACAGCATGAGAGCCATGGTTCTATGTTTTCTGCCATAAAATGCCAGCATCAGTAACATTACAGCCTAGCACTGTGGCCCAGAATTTAAGCATTAAATATTCAAGATCAGAACAGCTCTAGTATTTTGGGCTTAATTGCAGCTTTGCTTCAAGCACCTAGTAAGAAGCAACGGATAAGAGTGTAACTTTAAGAGCCTGCTTCTGTTTTACCTTAGCAATGCATGAGGCAGTTTTGATAGTCTCAGTGGGGAATCCTTTTGCCTCCATGTGCTCTATGAAGATGTAAGGGGCAGTTTATAGTCTTGCCTGAACATGATACTGTTGTTTAAATTCTGACTTCTCATATAAAATGTGTTTGTGCTTCTTTAAAATTACAATAGCAATGCAAGAAGGCAAAAACTTTCTCGGCCCATTTTGACAATGTCATCAGTTTTTATTCTATTGGTCTTTCAGTGGTGGGATAGTTTTTATTTTATTCGTTGAGATAGTGTGGTTTTTTTTGTGTATGACAGCTATAGAAAAGGAATAATTAAATGGAGCAAAATCTGAGCAGATCACCCTTTCATGAACCCTTCTCCTTGGGTCAGTGCTCTCAGTTTATGAGCCGATTAGGAGTAAAAAAGCTCCATGCAAAAGGTTCAGGCTTGTTTTGCTTTGTTTTGCGTACGTGGATAATTCCCTGCAATAAATCTTCCCACACACCATCCCTTTCACTCTCTGATGTTTAACAAGGCTGGGATCTGTGCGTATACATACACACATTGTCTGTCTTGAGCTGGCAACGTCTTGATAAGACGTTCATTATAATCCACCACTGTCAGAAGCAGTTCTGAAATGATCTGCAAGGTGAAGCATCATGTATATATTGAGGTTGGCTTTTTTTTTATTATTATTTATTTATTTTTTAATTAAATAGAAAAAGTGTCAGGAAACTTTCTTCAAAGGTGCCAAGCAGCTGTTTCTTCTGAGGCATGTTATTCTTTTCTTAGGGAATGGATCTTTGATAACTGTCTCTCAGCACCCTCAAAAGTATTTTCCAGGTTAGAAGGATGAGAGAGAAGAGATGGCAGTCATGATGCCACCGGCTGATAAAGCCAGAATGCAGACTAAGCCTTCAGATCAATAGGAATGCAGACGGCTGTAACACCAGACTGCCTAGTGTCAGCTTTAATTTCACTTCCTGCACTGGTTGCACCTAACTTCCAGCCCTTGGAGTCGAAGAAAACTTTCCCCTGTTCCCCAGGCACCCGTCACACAAGCAAACCACTCATAAGCATGGGAAGGGCAGGAAGGCAGGAAGGCATCATGTATAACTGCCAAATACCTGCAGTTGTTTTCTTCCCTCTGGCCTTTACCCCAGGGGTGTCCATGGATGCCTGCTGTTGCTCCAGTGTCCTAAGGCTTTTTCCAAGACATCGAGCTGCCTGGGCATCAGCCACCTAAGGATTTAGCCCTCTCACCTCTGATGCTTTATGCAGAGTAAGATTTTTTTACCATTGAATCTGCTGTATTTTTTTTTTTTCATTGGGACAAGAAGGTTTCAGCTTTAACCAGATTTGCAGGGGTTGGATCTGCAGCCAGCTTGGCAGGATGCACTGGCTGCTGGCACGGTGTGGCCAGGATGAGGCAGCTGGTGGGAGCGCAGAGCAAGGCAGGATGCCCTCAGCCCACAGAGAGCTTGTTTTGGTGCCACCTGTGGGGCTAAAACTGCTCTTCATGCACTCACAAGTTTTATGCTAAATTACTGCATCTTGGGTGTAGCAAGGGCTACTTGAATTCCTCTATGGCTGCAACACTGAGTAAAGGCGGGGATGAAATGTCTTGTTTTCCTTACTTCTCATGTAAGATCTAAAGAGAGGCTTTGATTCTGCTCTTTATTAAGCTGTTGGATTTTGAATCAAGAATGTAACATAAGACTGGGGTTTAAAACAGCTAAATACTGAAATGCATTAACAGACAGGATGAGGAAGATTAAAACAAAGGAAGCCTTTCTTTGAAGGCTCAGATTTTCAGTTTCCAAAAGTTTACAAACACTTAATTTAATCAACTTTGTTTATTGAGCAGCAAGGAATGGCTGCAGGAAAAACATGCAACACAAATTGATAATACAAAATTTAAATAGTAGGAAAGCGCAGAAATGTAGAAGAAACCTCCCCAGATATTCCTGGTTTAATGCTGGAAATAAATGCCATACATATCCCTGTATCCCATTTCTTCCAAATTCCATGTGGGTGCAGTGTATGCGGGTTTTTTAATCAATTCTAATTTTGCAACTAATAACCCTGCTTGTGATCAGCTCAACAAAAATCTAGGATTCAGGTACTGTTCTTCCAGGTTGGGAATTCTAAATTTGAGTGTGAATTTTGCACTGTTAGCAAATTTGCTTTTCCTGTTGCTGTTGCATTGGACTCCTGGAAATCCTCTGATTTCATGTTCATGTGCTCATATGTATATAAATTTATAGACACGAATGGTATATATAAAAAATTGAACAGCACCTTGAGGTTTTAAGGCCTCTTTGCAGACTTACTGTATGTTTTTCTGTGTTCTCCAGCATATAGATGTTAATTTTAAAATCAAATGCAGTGCAAATATATCCCATTGTATTTCAGACTTACAGGAACTACAAAAGGGGTGCTTAAATGTTGGGTGAGCTAACATGACAAAAGCTTTCACTAGTGGTGAAATAAAACCACAGTGTGATAGCTCAGCTACCCTGTGAGGGTAGCTGGGGTTGGAGGCAGCTGACCTCTGTCATTGTATGTTGCGGTAGGCATCTCAAGAGATGCATTTCTCCTTTTCCAGACTCACGGCAGACAAACAGCAGAAAGAAAAATGTGAAAATCTCTCATTTATCTGAATGGCTTTTTAAATTTAAAGCACAGTTACAGGTATTTAGAGGTCAGTAATGTTAACCATTTCATTGCTGATCATTTTCCTAGCTGCTTTCAACAAATGCACTTCTTCATTTTGGCCAGTCTTCCCTGAGACCGCGTAGCTTTCCAGACTTGAGCCACAGAACTTGAGCAACTCTTGCCAGTAGTTTCTGATTTAGTAAATTGAAGTATTTGTAATTGCTAATTAAAAAGATTAAGGGATAGTTTTCTCTGCCATCACTACAAATTGTCGCTGCAGCACAGGCTCTTTGATTTTTGTGGGCACTCTATAAAACTTGGTCCAGCAGGAGCAAGCGTAATTTGATTTAATAAGCTAATAAATATTTTTGAAATATGCTTCCTGCAGGTTATAAAAATGGAAGGGTAGAGCCATAACACAGGAAAAGGAAAAATTATGCACATTAAAAAAATACTGATTGTGGGAAAGAAATCCCTACTGACGTGACCAGAATTCACTGGAATTTCTATAAGCTAAAAAAACATTTTCCCTCTTATCTAGTGGTAAAGTGCCTTCTGCAGCAATGTCCAGGGATCAGTTATCCTCTACTACAGCAGATAATAAGCTATGTGGCTTCTTATATTGAATGAACAGAGAAGGGAGCAAACCAAATGGTATAGCTTTCCTTCTTGTCTAATTTGACGTTAATTTTATGCTGCCTTTAAAATGATGATTTCCAATGGATTGTCAAATAGTCATAGAAATAAATTAAAATGCATTATGGAGTGACGCCAAAGTCAGAAGTGGAAGTTAGAAATTTTGGCAGCTGAAGATGTCTCAGCTGTCTTCTAGCCCAAAGACAAAATGAGAGACATGTAACCCCAAATTTCCAAGTCATGGAAGCTGGATGCTTCTGTTAAAATAATGGGCAGTGACATCATTAACAATGTTGACATTTAAATTGACATAATTAGGTTCTTGAAGTTAATAACCCATCTGTGCGAATACATGAGTGATGTTTACATCTGGCACTGTGGTTCCATTTATGGTGTAGGATGCTTATACTCAGCTCGCATTTGAAGGCTTCCTTTGGATATATGGAGTCCTTTAATTTCATCTGTTGAAACTTAAGGAACCAAAATGTGGTTAGGCTGCTTGTTTGGGATCTAAAGGAAATTCTCTGGTCAGACCATGGTAAGGTGTACATGGTAGCTTGATAAACCTCTCCCATAGGAAGCACTTGGGTCCGGCTTTGGAATAGCCACTTGCTTTTTTTTTTCCTTTAGTCATCTTATGCCAGCCCTCTACCAGTTGTCCTCAGGTGTATACTGCTCTGCCAAGCACAGGTCACAATCATGGAGCTCAGGCATCAAAGCATTATCATTAGCAAAATCTGGAAGCTATTTGGTCAGAACCCTGCTGTGTCTGTTCATATTTGTGAAAAACTTCTAAGGTTAAGTTATTGCTTTTGGGTAAGAGCAGCATCATTTGGCACCAAGCTGTACCTTGCAATCCCTCTAACAGAATGTCTGTTTGGAGCAAATCTGTTTGAAATAAGAGTAGTGCTCTTGGCTGTCTCCATCTGACTATGAGTCTGCCTGTCAGAAGGAACTGACACGCTGCATTAGTGCTACAGGAGGGAAGAGAAAGGAAGAATTCTGAATTCTAATAATAATTTCTAAATTTTCATGTCAACATTTTAAAAATTAAATACTTCTTGCTTATATATTTAGAAATCGCAGTGTTTATTTTTTCGTTTTCTGATCAGCACTTTTTTTAAAGAAGTCAAGGCAAACAATGTAACAGATTTTTAGTCTTGAGCAAAATGATTGCAGTCAAGCCAACAGAACTTTTTAAATTAAAAAAGCCCTTCAACCTTAGCTACTTCTTCACTGTCCTTTCAACATCACCACCAAGTACTGTTCTTTACGGAGTTTTGTCAGTACATTTCTCTGCATCCTGCCGGGTAAAATAGATACCAGTTCCTAATATGCGCCACAACTAGTTTTAGAAATTTGAAATTCAGTGTCTATGTGATGACAAGATTTATTTCATTCATTATTATTGCCACATATTGAAGCATTTTATTTCAGTTCAGTAAACTATTTTTGTTTCCATAAATTATCCAATCTGTTTCTCACATAAATGATGGGATGGATGCCTCTGGTGTTAAGGAAGATAAAAAGGGGAGGAAAGATATATTTGAGATTACCTTTAGTGTCATGCAAGTTATTACTTAGCAGTCTGAGAAGAGTTTACAGAATTGCCTGATAAATATGTTTGGAACAAGCCTGAACTGGAACTAGTAGAGCAGACTGCAGATTTGCACAGCCAGTTTTTGATTTTACCCATTTCCTCAAAATGCAGATGCATCACTTAGGGCAGAAATCCATCATTTGCCAGTCACTTTCTTAGTTAATTTGTGTTGAGCAGACAAAAGGCACTGTATTATCTTTCCTGTGCAATGTTTAGTGTCCTCAATCACAGCTTGTCAGTGTATCATTGAACTTGCTCCATGTTTTGGCTATTAGTTGATGAATCTGTTGCTTTTGTTCATACCATTGTGAACAGAGAATGTCTCCCACACTGGCAAATAGCAACAGAAAATAAAGTCTGGGGTTTTGTTTTGGTGGCGTACATAAGCAGGGGACTGGGAAGAACTCTCTTTGAGTGATGTGAGAGGGATGGTTTGCATGTGCAAGACTTATGGGGTGCTTTGATGTCATTTTCTGATAGAGAATAATGTGGGTAGCTTGTAGCCAGAGTGCTCTGAACCAGCCCTTTGGTAAAAGAGGCCACATCCCTTTGCCACCAGTTCAGAGTGGGTTGCCATGGAAATCAAAATGAGTGACCCTCCTGGAAAATGAAAGGAAGCATTGACAGGGTCACGAAGTACAAACAAACTGGAGGTAGGCAAAACCAGGTGGTTTTCATGTCTGTCTCATCCTCTCCTGAATTCTGGTCCTAATCATTACAGGCACTGGAAAATTTGACCACTTATGAATGGAAATTAGTTTGCCAATTATGAGCAAAAGATAAATCTTCTGGAGCATCTCCATTGTTGGCTGGTTCAGTTAAAAGGTTTTAAATCCTGTTCACTCTTGGGTTTTAACTCAAGACCAAACAGGTCTTTCCATGTACAGTACAAACAGAACCTGAGTAGGAAATTCTTTCTGTAACAAAGATAATGCCTTCCCTTATAAACCTTGGCTGCAACTGGTAGTCTTGTTCTTTCTGAAATCCAGTCCTAAGTGCAAACATATTGCTCATCATTTCTTTCGTTAAATGCTAGCATTTGCTTCTTTGAAAGAAAAAAGGAAGACCAATTTTCCTTTAATTAAAGAAAAAAGTTGAATCACTCAGCAGCCTTATGAAAGATGAATGTTAGTGCAATTTCACCAGAAAATACTTCTGAAAGCCAGCTTTTCCTTTCTGCTGAGGAGTAGTTGTTTGAGGGATTTTTTACTGGATTTTGCAGACACAAGAGCTGCATTGTGAATAGGAGGAGGTAATCTTACCATCCAGGTTAAAAGTAACAGACTTTAGGGTGACAGGCACACCTGGCGGCACCTGGAGCAAATTGCATGAGCAACCACCTAAATTAACTGTAAGAATTTGGTGTTTGTACATATGCATGAAAATTGTACATTCTTCATTTGTTAAAGGGACACTGCCAAGACTGGTAGGCCTAAAATTAGCTCTCCAGCTGTGTTTTGCTTTGCAGGCACGTGCATGTCTGTTCCGTTCCTGAAAGCAGCTGGGTGTTGAAACCCACAAGAAACCTGCTCTGTGTGAAATGCAAAGAAGTATATGTGATTCAGCAAGATTCCCACCCTTTTCTTTTGTTTGTTTTACCTTGGTTTTCCCACCATTTTATGATGACCACCTTTTCTGGCTGAAGACCAGACCTGTCTTCAAAGTTTCTTAGTGCTTCATTATCTTTGGGGGTGAGAGCCTGAATATTGAGGCCAATTTTCAGCCACCAGTCCAACATGCCAGCTACAGAATGTAAACTTCTCAGATTCCTCAGTGTGTGCTCAGCATTAATCTTCATCTTGGATTCATACTTCTCCTTGGCACACAGGTTCATACCAGCATCTTCTAATTGAATACCCAGCTTGATGCAACTCAAAGGAGGAGGCACATAAATTTTATGGTTACAGAGGAACTCAATAGAAAGGTATTTTTGTCTAGCCAACACTCATTCCTCAGAGAGGAGACAAATAGATTTCTTAAACACGGGATAGCTGGTTTTTAATGGCATTTTTAGATGGCTGCAAACCAGTTCTTAGCTTCTGAATTTTGTCTTCATAGCGCAAAATGGATGCATATCGGTGAGGCTGAGAGCTGATGGATGGCAGTGTCTGAGATGGAGTGTCTGAGATGGTGGAGAAGATCTGTTCTCCCACTGTCACCTTGTGATGGACTTTCAACTCTTTATATGTTCAGAAGGCATTAGGAAAAGAGCTTGAGCCTCAAGGTGTTATGCAAGACTCAGAAGCACTCCTTGGAGCCAGTGTGAAGAGTTTCTCTTCTCTCTTCATTCCTCTCCAATGAAAATATCTGTGAAGTGCCTAAGGCATTGAAGTAAAAGATTTTTTCTTATAACAATGGAAGTTATTCAGACTTTGTTCATAATAGAGGAGAGCCAGGAATGACTATCACTGGACTTTGTAAAATTAAGTCCAGTGATCCAGATTTGCCTGCTAACAGAGCTAGTGAAAAAGTAGACAGCTCAAGGTGAGTTTTCAATAGACCTACTTGTCTGTTGTCTAGCCAAATAGAAGACAAGTTGCACCCCCAACAAAGTCTTAATGGTAACTGAATCACTGTGGAGCTAACTGTAAAGTTCAGTTACAACTTAATGCAAGAGAATAAACACTGCACACCTGTATACAAAGTACATGGGTGGCTTTTCTCTATACTACTTGTGAGTTCACTAAAAGCTTATCATCTGTTTGCTTAGCTGCTTGTTCAATTTAGGATAATATTTAACTCTCATAGAACCCAACGGCTGGTGAAACTTTAACTTGAAAACTCGTAACTCTTATTGATTCCAGGGGGAAATGGAGGAGGATGGCCATCATACATTGCTCTTCAAGTGCTTCACCAATAAGAAGTTTTTATGAAAAGCTCGATATTGTATCTGCTACTAACGTTCTCAAGATGGAGAAAGTGGAGTCAGAGAAACGGTAAATAGCCTGCCCATATCTACAGAGACTGTCAGGCTGTGTTTCTTCAAGGTTCTGCTAATCAAAACCACAGGAACCCTAGGATAGAAAAATGCTGAACCAGAGAGCTTGTGCTTGTTCATAATTCAAATTTGTTGAAAAGATCCTGTAGGAGGTTAATTTTCACCTGGACTTTGTGTAATCTCTGCTATCTTGTCTCTGATTGTCCTTCACTATGGACCTCCTACACTTAGCTAGGTGACTGTCACACCTGTCCATTCTTGCCTCCCTTTTTCTTCCATAGATTCAAAGAAAGATGCCCCACACTTGCCATCTCCTCTTTTTATATGTAAGCTCAAGTTCCTGTGACAGTCTGTTTTTCACAAAACTGCAAATCCTATGAGCATCCTACCTGGATTCTGCCTTGTATATCTAGGAGTTTTAACAACCTGGTGACATTGCAGAGCTGAGGAAGCTCTAAGTCAGAGAGCACATGAGAAGTGACCGCTTTCCCCTTACCTTGTCTCTCACAATCCAGACTGGGCTTGCATGAAAATAAGACGACCTCATAGGAAAAGGCCTTTATGCAGCAGGTTCAGATTGCCAGTACCTGAAGTGATCTATCACTTTATTTCTGTGCAAATACCTCAGCCCAGAATCAGTGGGATTGGTAACTGTTCAGAGCACAGTCTCAGAAGGAAGCAGAGAGCATCGGTGATGAGTCTGGGACTGCTCCACTCTGCTGGCAGCTCCCCTGCACCACAGGACAGCACACAGGTGCCTTCTGGAAGGAGGTTCTGCAGTCAAGCATCCCTTCTTCTGGACATCCACTTTCAGCATGGATGAGGTATCTGAGAATGATGGCAAAACCTTTTTGTGGGAGGTGTCCCTTGAAGGGATGAAAGCATTGGTCAGAGCAAGCTGAGACTAGGTGAGCAAGTTCTTGGATATATCAGGCTTTCTCTGCCTCCTTCTAGGGTTTTTGTCTTTTCTGTGGTATGCTGTCAAGCTCAGATTGCTTTCTCATGAAGTAGATATAGCCCTGCTGACAAGGAAGCACCCCGCACCAGCTCTTCTGGGGGACCAGTCTCTTTGCAATGCTCAGCTTCATTTCCTCTGACCAAGGTAAAGGATTATTGCTCTACAGCCATGTCTCAGGCTAAGAACCACATTTTAGCCAGAACTATATGGCTGCAGTTTCAGGAAAATAAATGCAGTTGCAGTAGCAAAGCAGAAGAGTACTTTTTGCTTATTCTAATTTTTTGCAGTAGCTCCAGGCTCACAGACTTTCCTTTATCCTTTTAGTGATCAGCAGTTGAACCTTGGCTAGTGCCTTAGTTACTGAGCTGCAGATAAGGATACTAAATTTTCATCCATAGATATTGACAGAGTTGTGGGAATCTCTGCTGACCCGTCACAATCTGTATCTTTTGTTCAGGACCTCAGTTTGTCTGAATGCATTGTGCAGTACTGGGGCCTGGGCAGGTGGGCTTGGACCCTATTTTGGTGTTGGAGGTACTTTTGCAGTCCTGGTATGCCAGAGATGAGTGTCCTAGTGTCACATGGATGAGTTGCTTGGGAAGAGTCAGGGCAGTACAGAGAAGGATTGTCAGCCTTGGCTGATCCACCTCTGCTTCTTTGGGTACCATGACAGGACAGCTGGGCATTGCCAGTAAGCAGCTTTTCTCCCCTCTGCCCTGTGCTAATGGGAAAGAAAAAAATATGTTCATCTGGGAAACACCCTCTCACAGGAGCCTGCATGTCAAACCTACTACTGTCACTACTCTTTAGCTATGTGAGCTTGCTCCATCTGGGGTTGGGGTCACACAGGGCCACCACAGCATGTAGTCAGGAGGTATTTACTGAGCTCAGGTGTCACCTTCATTGATGTGCCAGCTCCCAGTAGGAGCAGATGGAGGAACAGGAGCCGAGAGTAACTGGTAAGAGACCAGTACTTCTTCAGGGGTACCTGTTTCACCTTGACGATTGTGCAAAAAATCCCACTCTCTACCCATTTCCACACCTTCCTGGGTTTTGAAGTGGTACATGTGGTCATCTTGTTGTATTTCAATAATTCTGCCCTTTTGGGGTGGGGATTGTATTTCACACTGTATTCAGCAGGTAATTATATTTTCTGTGGTCTTCGAGGCAGTGTTTCAGTCTGCCATGTTTCCTGGGCTGCTAGAAGCTCTTGCTCTGGATGCAAGAGAGGCAAAGCTGAAGCAAATAAGAAATCAGAACAAGAGATGGAAAGAAGATGTTTTATTGATTTTAATCCAACATATGTACAATTTCACAGCACAGCAAGCAGGAATCAGGACTGTTACATAAAATTGTCTCCCAGGATGTCCCTTGAGGTCTGATTCTCTCAATCCTCATGTGCAAACAAATAAACTGAAGGTGTTGCAAGCAGTGGCTGTAATTCAGCTCAGGCTCCTGCTCCAGCTCAACACCATCTGCTTCTTCTGGCCTTGTGAATAGCCTGCAGGGTACAGCAAGGTCTTCACAAGGGAAAGCAGTCTGAATGTTCACCTGAGGATGAGGACCTGTGGTTTCCACTGTTCAGGTGCCTAACGGGGTTGTATGCTCTGCAGCCAAGTGGCAGCTGCTTGGGTGGTGAGTGAAGCAGGTGGCGGGCATTCATGGTGAACGGCTTTGAGAGAGAGCATCAGCATCATCAGCATATGCCATTTGCTGAAGAACAGCAGTGTCCAGGTAATTTTGCTAGCTTGTACAGGGCCAGCCCCAGAGTGTCCTGGCCAGCCAGGGCAAAATCTGTCAGGCTTGCATGTCCCACACCGTGCTGGCTCCAGTACCTGTGGTTATCCTCTGAAAGGCCCCAAAGCTACAAGGTTTCCTGCTGATTATGCACCACTCCTCACTGGGGGAGGAGAAGGTGGAGAAATGTTTTCCATCCGTTATGGTGATGCATTGGGGGAACCCCATGGAAACAAAGCCTGCTCTGACCTTCTGAATCCCATTGGGGAGGAACTGCATGTGCCAAGCACCTCCTGAGCCATCCCATGTGAAGCTGACTTCCTAATCCTAAACTCATTATTTTCTAGTCGGGGTGGAAGCACACGGCTGCCAGCTCCCAGATGACTGATTCAGCCCACTCGGGGCTCTCTGATCCTCTTGCGGTGGACTGCATCTTCTGTCCCACGTAAGGAGTGAGCTCACCACAGATCAGGCTGAATGTGCCTCTCGCCCTCCCCTGGCAGACCTCCCAGATTACAGCATGACCCTCGGCTATGAGTCACCTCTTTTCTCACAAATCCAGACGCTGTGTGGGGTGGGTGGTTGCTCATCTGCACCAACGCTGAGAACTTACTGCAGTGAAGTGAGTTTGGCCTGCAGTGACTCCTCCACACATGACTTTTCTGAGTTTCATTGGTCCACTCACGTAGAGCATCTTTGTGCAACCGCTTCCCCAGTCATGGACTGTCAGCACTGAGAGGAGAGAGCTAAAATGCAGTAGGGCTCTTGCAGTGCTAAGGAACAAGTGACAGCCAAGCACAGGCCATGTGGTGGGGATTTCCATGACTTATTTCTGGGGACACTGACTGACTATTCATCCCTGCCCTGATGGCTATAATCAATACTTTATATTGGGCAGTGATGCTGTTAGAGTGAGTACTCCCTCCATACATCAGCAGGGATGAGAAGGGTCAGAGTAACTGGTGACCACTGCCCCTGGTCATCCCAGTAGAGCCCTTTTCAGATATCCAGGCTTGGGTGAAGGTAGCCAGGCTGTTGAGTAGGTTGCCAGCCTCTTACTCTCCATTGGACAAGTGTGCACACTTTGAGCCTGCTGATTCCCAGTTGCAAGCTGGCAAATCTTATTTTGAGGGCAGTGTGCCACTATGGTATCTGGTACCAGTTTTGCTACATAGATCAAACGCCTGCTCCCAGGGGGATGGAGGGGTGTACAGTGCTTGGCCAGGGCTATCCTAGGTGCAGGCAGAGTCTCGGTGGCACCACAGGACTGCAGACTCGGCTCCCACTGCCTCCACCAGTTGCGATGCACAGCCAGACAAGTGAATCAGCACAGTTGCGATGCACAGTCACGAGAGAGCTGACTCCTCTTTGGACAGCTGCAGGGTGCCATGTTTGGGGAAAGGCGACTTGAAAGCACTTTTCCTGCTCTCTGCTTGTTTCCACACCTATGCGTTTCCAGCGCTTTCGAAGGAGGCAGAAGTAGCCCGAAACTCTGCGTTTCACTTTGGTTTGTTTGTTTCCTCTCTCCAGAGCCGCGTTCCTCCTATGTTGTCTGATTCAGCATTTTGCTGGCTTGGCTAAGTATCTTGTAAGGAAATCATTTATAATAAAGCTGGTATGCTGGGGTTTATCATTTATAAGTGTGGGTCAGGGTTTAGTTCACTGTGTTAAACTCTCCATGCTGCATGTGATTTTTCAAGCTTTGTCAGGAACAAAAAGTTCTGGGGATGTGCAAAGCATGACTGCATGGTTTCCATGGAGACTCTGCTAGTTAGGCTGTGGAAATCCTGAAAAGGCCAGAGGATGACTGACAATACAAGGTCTTAGCGGCTGATCTGAAGAGCCAGACTGAATTAATGAGATTTTTCACAGAGAGTTATTAGCAAGGCTAGCACGGTATGGCACTTAGGCCTCTTTCGTTTTCTCAGCTGCAGTCTTGGAAAACAGAAATAGAAAGATTTAATTGCTGTTTTTTAAGTCCTTTTAAGATTATTTTAACCTATAACATTTTAAGGATGTAATGAAAAGCAGGTTTGTTTGCTTTTTTTTATCATTCAGTTACTGTTATTACTGTGATTTTTAGTGGCAGTTGCCCTTTATCTGTACAGAGATGGGAAATTCAATAGTACTTATTACATTGAGCAGTTAATTCCCACATACTGTGAACACATTACTGTTCAAAGTAGGTTATCTTGAGTTCCATTTAGAGCCAAACACGAGATACCATGTCAGTGGCTTTATATCTCCTACGGCTATATTAATTATTTATTACTGACTGCTAACACAAACTGTTAACTCTGGCTAGTAATAGTTTGTTCATTTATCCATCACTTACTGATTCTTCCTGTGTTTCTGCCCACACCCTTTCAGCAGTCCGTGCAGCCTGTGAATTCATGTTGCACCCATTTAAAACAACCCCGAAACTGTTATTGATCAGAGATGCTAAGTTTTGATCAGGACCTGACTTCCTGAAAGTTTTGCAGAACTGCAGGATTTTAGTGGATCATTAGGGGTGGAGGAAGGTATTTTTGCCTGTGAACTAAATGGATAAGTCTGCCTGTTTCTAGTACTAGTAGCTCATTTGCTGCTTCATTTTTCAACCGGTATAGCAAAATGTTTGGATGCTCTCCACCTCTCCCTGGAAAAGCACTATATTTGCTGAAATCAGCACAGCCGGTTCAGCAAAGCGGCATGTTGGGGACTGCTATTTCTTGTTGGTTTGCACAAGTGCACATGCCCATATGTTTCTAGGAGATGTAAAACCATAATGTTGCTGCTGAGTAATCCACAACAAAAGCACATGCGGGCTGCATTCCTTGGATTCCTGTACAGTAGACTAATCCACTTAATCTCGCTGTTCGCTTCTCTGGCTGGAATTTCACAGCCTTCTTTGATTTACTGGTTTGTAAATCTCTGATTAAGTGCTTTGGGGGGTGCAAGGGATATCATCTCTGAAACCCCCTTTTTTTCTTTCAAATGGTTTTATGGAAAGGAAATGTGAAAGTTGAAATGGGAGTTAGCTTGTCTTTTTTTTGTCATAAACTTGTCATCATCTTATATTATTTTAAAGAATGTTTTCCAGTAGTTTTCTCTGCTCTCTCAGGTCTTCCATGTATGGCCAACATCTCTTTTGCCAAATGGCAACATTTCCACTCCCTGAGCTTTACAAATTTCTTGGGGCTTTTTTTTTTTCTTTTCCAGGTGTGTTTTTGAACAAAAATGCTAACTGAGATGTGTAGAAGTTATTTTACTTTGTCTTAGTGCATTAATAGTTATTAACAAGCACAGAACACAGGAGCTAGATACTGGTTGTGAAGGAAATAGTCAAAAACCTGCTGCTGTAACTGGCTGTTGAGGAGGCACTCATATAGTGCAGGTATGAATGCAAGATAAATCCCTAGCTAAGCAGGCAGATAAATGAAAGAGCTTGGCCTCAGAAGGTGCTCAGCTGATACAAATATCAATTTAGGATCTGCCCTTGAAATATAAAAGTATAAGTAAATAATAGAGGTGTCTCACCTGATTTAATGAGTCATGAAGGATGGGAAATAAAGCACTGAGCTCACAAAATAGACCCTTCATTTAAAATAATAGATTACCACAACCCATTGCATCCTCAGCCACCCTGAGCACCCTGCGTTTGGGAGCGACATGACTGCACACGGCTGTGAGTAACACTGACTTCAGGCAGGCTCACGCTTGCACGCACAGTGCTACGTAAAGCAAGCAGCTGTTCCGCTCTGCGCAGCTCTGACTCAAAGCCAGTCCTTCCCCTGCGTGGTGCGTGCCGCGGAGATGACTGTGCTGAAGTGCGGGGGCACTTTCCAACTCAGCGGAAAATTCCTCCGCAACCCCACAGTGTCCTCAGTGGCCTCCAAGAGGGAAGAGCTTTAGGTCGTTGCCTTCCTCCCCCTCCTGCAGTCACACGTTCCACTGACAGCTTACAGGTGTCCCCAAGCTGCTGGTGGGAAGGACCTGTCACTGAAACCAGGCGTAACCATCCATCACAAAATTAATCAGAAAGGGACTGAGGAAGTGAGCAGGCAAATAAACAAACATATGGGCTACCTGACAACGCAGCATTTGGAGGAGTTTTTCTCAGGCAGAAAGTATGAAATCTCCCACGCTCTCCAGGGCTGTCCAGAGCCATTTACAATTAGATCCAAATTAGGTTTAGGCAACACAAGTCTGAGTTGAATCGCCTAGGCTTGGGTCTGAAGATGCCAAATCCTGTGAACTAACCTCTGCCCAAAGTGATGAGAACTGTGCGAGAACAGCCTCTCACAGCGCTTCTGCCATCTGGGCTGGAGCCAGGTTCCAAGCTGCGGAGACACCACCCACTCCCAGGATGGACCATTCTGGTGGGATTTCAGCTGCATCCAGATGGGAACTGTAAAACAGATTTCTCTCAACTTTGGCTGTAAACCAGAGCTAAAGCCACTGGGGCAGAGTCAGGCCCTTGGGCATCAAGCTGATCTCATTAAAAAACCTGGAATTTCTTGTATCGGTATTTTGGCTTAAGCATGCCTGAAATGCTCAGAGGAAGCATCAGAAGTGCTGTGAATCTCACCACCCATACTGTTAACCTTCTACAGCCAATGCAGCCACAGACATCCTTCTGAAAGGGCTCCCTGGTAGGATAGCTGCAGCTGAAAGAGAAAGTCAGAAAGATAAGAAGTGACGGGCAGTCAGTGAGTCTCACCAAGGTATTCCCACAGTGAACTGATAAAGAGGGTGAAGCTAAACGGCACTGGAACTTTGGGTTCAAGATGCAGAGCAGATAAGTGAGCCACAGTGACTCAATGGCAATAAATCTTCTGTTCCAGACAAAATTAATCCAAGGATGTCACAGGGGGCTAGAGAGGAAATTTGAAAACCCCTTTGGAGAGAGAGTCTGCCAAACTGGAAACATATCCATTGTGCTATGACCTGTCAGCCTGCATGAGCCTGTGCTGCTGGGGTGCAAGCCAGCCCCTTTGGCTTTCTGTCCTTCACAGCACAGACCATGATGTTAAAAAGGGATAATATAGGACCTCACAGAAAAGCTTTTTCTATTTAGGCATGTGGCTATATTTAAATAAGCATAGGTACAAGTGGGAAAAGAGAAAATATGAAAGAGCAAGCTAAGACTTAATGTAATGTCAGCTGGTTTAATCAAACCCTTTCTCAGGCATGCCCATACATAGAAATGAGTGCTTGATTTCACGCAATGCTAAGGCTGTCCTGCAATAGCGAACTTCAGGAGAGCTACAATGTTGTTTCTGTGAGTGTTTTACAGCATCCTGGCTTGCTATCTATCTGGTGGTCTCTTACTAGGCAAGACTTTGCGCTCTGTTTGTATCAAGACAGTTGAATGGTTTGGAGCTGCTCTTTCATGATACATAGTGTTTGGTGACACTGTGGGCTTGGGCAGGCCATGCAGTGTGACCCATCAGGTCTTGAGACTGTACAGCAGGTGTCTATAGACTGAAACTAGCTTCCCATCACATCCCCTGACTTCTCTGTCTGCTGAGCTGCATCCCCCTACATGGCTGGTAGGTGGTTTGAGGTGGGAAGGTTATCTTTGCCACTATCAGGGCTAGAGGCTTTGTTTATTTTTAGATTGCTCTGTAGAGTATGGACAGAGAGATGGAAAGAGCCAGCCTAAAGAGGTATATGCATGTCAGACTGTCTTGCTTGTGCTCTGACTCTGAAAACATGAGACAGAGAAAACGTGAAAGGATGGGCTCAGTCTATCCAGATTGATTAAAGATGTCTCTGCCCCCACATTTTGAGTGGTAGATGTAATGCGGGGGTTGGTTCTGATTCATTTTGGTGCAAAGGCAGCAAATCTCTGGCAAATCCTCTGCTTGAGCCATGCCAGCGGATGTTGCGCTGAAGAGGATGAGACACAACCTGCTGTTCTGGCAACTCTGCTTAGAGAGCAATGAGTTCCATCTGAGAAGAGCTAAAAACACCTTGGAGGAAGTTCAGATTATCTTGAAGTGCCCTTTGGTGATGGTAGGGAGTTGTGAAATTTAGGTGTACCTAAGCCCAGTCTATCTTAACAAAGAGTAAGAAACCTTTTTCATCATCCTGCCTTACACACTACAAGGAATGCTTTAAAAGTGCATGGTTCACTGTCATTCAAAGGCCAAATTTAAAAGTTATGTGGAAAAATTGTTACTGTCTGTCAGGCTCCCGCATTTCAGAGCTCACTGGGGGTGACGAGAGGGAGCCTGGCAGCTCTGAGCCATTTCAGTCCTGCCCCTAAGCAGAAAAAAGTGTGATGCAGGGAGGCAAGAAGAGCAACCCTCCCCGCCATCCCATCAGGTATGATGACAGCAGCTCTCTTTCTATTGTCAGTAAATTTACTGACTGCTAATGAAGTGAAGGGAGAAGTGCCTTTCAGTGACATCCATAGATGCTGGCAGCCATTGGCTATTTTTGGTGAATTTTTTCCCCCACCATAATTAAGCATGATTCTGAGTTTGTTTAGGATTTTTTTTTAAGACTATATGTTGTTTTTCTGCAGCAGTGAAGTTAATAAAGATGGATATCAGCAACAAACTGTCAAGTCCCAAGCTGGAGAGATTTTTCACTGAGTGAAATAGACCAGGGAAAATAAATAATCCAAGAACTGGTAGAGCTTGTAAATATTGACATGTACAAGCAAGGAAACAGAAGTTGGGTAAAATAAAAAATGGGTTGAGGATTGTTATTTTTCAGTTTATTACTTGAAAAAAAATTTGCATTTACCTGACATCCTGTCTGGGGAAGAAGTAATATTTTGCAGTTAGAAGGCGTTAAATGTTACTGTTTCTCCAAGCCAGCATCTCCATTTAAGGGTCAGTCTTCCTTCCTTCCCAGCCTTTGTGGCCATGCTCAGAAATAGCTCTTTTTCCCTGTGATGCCTATAGGAATATCCATGAAAGAGAAGAATAAGGAAGTAGGGAAAGAATGCAAGGTGAGAAGCAGAAGAGATCAGAAGGAGGCTACTTTGTCAGTGCGTTGTTCAGCCTCAGCTTGCACAGAGAGAGACACAGAGCTGCATTGGTCATACTAGCTGTTAGTCCCTCTTCTGTACAGGCAATTGTTTTGGCTCCCTGGGGCCTGCCACCATGATGTGTGGTTGTCATACCCCAGCTAGGTAGCTATAAACATCTTTAAAACACTTTCTGCTCTATTTTGTTTTCCTCTACTTCTTAAGAGCTCTGAGAAGTCTGCTAGCACTAGCATCTGTAATTCACCCATCAACTGTTTGATTGGTTAGTTAACTGGCTAGATACCCAAGTCCTTTCCTCAAGCCAGTCTGTCATCTTTGTGGCTGGAGGAGGGTTTGCATTGCAGCCTTTCCTATGCACACCTGGAAAACCTCCAGACTTTTGAATGTTACGATTCTATGCAGAGCAAGCCAGCGATGTAACCTTAAAGAGGGGCCTTTCTGCAGTCTTTTAGAGATGGGAAATCTTTTGTTCCACCCTGTCCTAACATAACAGAGCACCAGTGGGTGTAAAGAGCAACTGTGCAGTAGCCAGTAGTATTGCAGCCACTCATACGTTAGTGTTCAAGTTGCTATAATTATGGGAGGTAGAAATGTTATTGGGGATGGTGTTCTTACAAGGCAGGAATAAAACTAAATAAAAAAGTGTTTCCAGATACTCAATGAAATTAATGGAAGGGAAAGCAGAGTGGTCTTTAATTATTTCAGACTCAAGACAGTTAAAGGCATATGTGCATCATCAGTCTTTGAAAAATGTCCTGAGGACATAGCCAAGACAGTATTTTTTTTTTTCTCCTATCATTGCTGATTTAATAGCTGCACAAGCGCACATGCAAGATGATACAAAACTTGCAATTTTCAGTTCCAGTCCCTGTAAACGACTTTCCCTTGGAGATTGTCAAAAATGTAATGAGATCATTGTAGCACATGAGAATCAGAACTTGAATCCATGTGCCAGGAAGGCAAAGGTGGGTTGACTCCGTCTATGTTAAGTCAGGGAAACTATGGGGTTGAGCTGACCATTCACTGGAAATAAAAAGAAAAGCTAATTCCAAGCAGGCCTCAGTGAGCATGTTTTATCCAGAAAGCAATCAAACGGGAATATGACCTACCAGATGGAATTCCTAAGGCAGAGGTGAAACAGTAACAACAGTAACAGGAGGAACTAGTAACAACAGTAACAAAGCAGGATCAAGTATAATTTTGACAGAATGAAGATATTAGAGAGAAGAGACCCCAGTAGGCCAATTTGGCTCATCCTGATCCTAATATTTCATCCACATTCAGAAGACCTCTGGAGAAATCCATGACACAGCACTGAAAGATGTTGAAACTGAACCAAGCTGAGGGCTGTGGCGCCTGCAGCCGTGTGGTTGGGCAAAGATTCACTGGCCTTACTGGGCTAGTGGGAAGGGCTATTGTGCCTCACATCCTTACGAAGGCCCTGGAAAGGGAGTCTAGGGGTGGTGGGATATGAGTTGCACTCCAGTTTTCCCTCTCACAATATCCTTCAGCACAACCCATATTGGCTATTGCGGAATCCTGTGGAGAGACACCAGGCACGGGCTTATTTCTCAACTCTGCTTTTTTTCTGTAAAAAGCATTTTGTGTGCTAAGCGTAATTTAGACCCACCCCAAAACTCTCAGTGCTTCCCAACAGACATGAGAGAGCCTTAATGTAAACGAGAATCAAACCCACTGTGCCTATAAATTTTGGTCTATTACTCAGAGGCACTAATGGTCAATAAATTCACTAGAAAAATTATAAAAACAAACTGGAGCTGCTGTGAGGAAAGTATGCTGGAAAGAGGGGAGCATGTTTGTAAAACGTGACAGATGTTTGGTTTGCTGTTTTGCACCAAGCAGCTGGCTATGGGTTCCCTCGATGGCCACTGGCAGGGCTGAGGGAACACAGAGGGGAAGAGGGAAAGGGGCATCTGTGCTGAAGGAGGTGGCAGGAAATGGAAGGGTAAATCTGCAGCAACGTGCAGAGCTCTGTCAACTCCATAATAACAGGCTTGTCTGTTTGGGCTTGGCTAGATACCAAGTCAAGGTTTTATTGTGTGAGTTCATCTGCTGGCTTTTCCCTTTACATGATGTAATGCTCTCTGTGAGTGCGATATTTATTACGCCCAGCTCTGTAGTGGGTGCATGTAGTCATAGCCAGCCTCAAAGTTTGGAAACAACTTCTCTATCTTATTTGCATCCTTTTGGCTGACCTATGACATAATCTGAGGAGGGTTGGCACTGTGGTTTCTTCCTTCATGCTCCCCCCTTGCCCTCTCCCTCCTCCTTCCTTTCCCAACGGTTTGTCAAACTGTCTTGCCTTTATCTCTTCTTACAGGCTTCATAACAAGTTGCAGGATGATTTATGCCCTGATAACTTCTGCTTTTAAATGCCAGGCTAAGAAAAGCAGCTTTTGCAAAAACAACTTTTGCGGAGGTGTGGGGAAACCCACCCGTCATCGTGCTCAGCAGGCGAAAGCATCATCTCAGCAAAGATGCTGGGAGAGTGGGGCCGAGGGCTGCTTTCCTCCTGATCCTCCACTGGTGCCCAAAGAGGCGTGTTAGTGGGAGGATGAGTGGGAGGAAAGTCTCCCTGTGCCCAGGCTGGCAAGTCCAAGCTGGTGAAGGAGCACAGGGTGTGCATCACCCATTGCCCTTGTACCTCTATCTTGATTCTCTCTGCTCAGCAGCCTGTAGAGCTGGAGGGTGATGTGCACATTGGGGTGAGGGGAGGGGGCCATGGCTGTGTGTTTGGGCTGTTGAGGGAAAAGTCTATGCTTTGTTAGAGGATGAAAATATTTTGTAGCTATGATACCACTTTCAGCATTTTATTACAAGCTTCCTCAGTGGGGCTCTGAGGTGCTCAGGGCTCAGGCAGACAGCTAGAGCTGTGGTCCTGCTAGCACTGGCCGCAGCTTTGGGCATGCTAGAGCTGCAAACACATTGTATCTTCCTGCCCTCCATTCATTTCTAGCCATGAGGTTTACCCTAGACCTCCCCAACAACACTGCAGCTGCAACAGGGATGCAGGCAGCAGCCTGCCTGTGTGCAGTGGAGCTGGAAGCGTGGTGGGGCTGCACCTCTGGTGTGATGGGACATCGGCGCTGATATTACAGACCTGTCCAGTTAGATGCTGGGACTTCAGCCTAATGGTGATCCGCCCTGGAAGTTCAAATGTGGGCACAGGCTGTGTTTGTGTTTTAAGCACCATGGAGTGAAACCTTTCAAGCAGTTCCTGCTTCAGAGCACTCCCATTGCAATTACAAGACCAGAAAGGTGAAGTGGGCAGGGGCAAACAGGGAAAGCACAGGGATACATTTGCAAGATCTAATATATTTTAATTGTTCTTTTTAGGTGATTTTTAAAGTTTATTTTTGTTTTGCAATGAGGAAAGAGAAGATTTCCCTCTGACTCTTGACTAATCTGTGTCTGAAACCATTATGACTCCCTGAACAAAAGTAAGCAAGCCACACTATGACTAAGGCCAGCACATTGAGTTACCTGAGGGGGAGAAATTATGACCAAATAAAAATTAGGTGTCAAAATGAAGCTGAATCCTTATATTAACTGAAATCTTTGCAAGTAATACAATGAACATCGAGCAGGGAACAATTTAGATTTAGGTATAGATTTTTTTGTAATTACTTTTTTGTGTGGTGTGTTTCATTTCTAAGAGCATTTCCTTTTTCTCCTGAAGGACATGGTTGTACTTGCCTAAACTCCTAAACAAACTGCTTAGACCTGAGCAAAATGTTCACAGCAAAATATGAAATTAGTTCAAACTTGCTTGGTTTCAGGTTTCTTCACAATCTCTAAGTTAAGCCCCAGTTCACTGGGAGGTTTGCTAAGGACCATGAACTTTTAGAGGGAACATGGACTGATTTATGAGTCTGCATAAAAAAATCCATGTGAAATTTGCCTTACACATGACCATGATGCAAAAATATCTCCTCTCCCACCCCAGCCCCTTCCTGCAGGACTGGATAAACACTGATGTGTTTTATCTCCTGTTTCTGCAACTAGGCAGTCCAGCATAAGCAACATTTTGTTTAATTCCTCATAAATCAGCCCTGGTGCTAACAACAAAATGTTCACAGCTCTGAGGTTAGTACTTGTTAGTTTGTTGCTGCTATCATGAGCCAGGCAGGATAAAAATGATGCTGACTTTGATTTATTTTAGCTTGAGTTGAACACTGTTGTGCACATTTCAGTCTGGATTGTAACAGCTCAAGACCATGAGCTCTCCACAGTTTCTCCACACCTCATGACACACTAAGGTGCTTGTCCCGTGGTCCAGGGCAATGACAATCATGGCAACATCCAACACATGGAGCACCTGCGAGGGATCTGGGGTGGAAAAGAGCCACAGGGATTGTGCTCTTTAGGTGACTTTTGCAGTCAATGTCTGCCACAGGGCCAGGTCTCTCTATGCTTTCACTGCAGAAATAGGGTAATCTTTTGTTAAGGATAAGGGATTCCCTGGCCTTTCTTGTTTCCTACACACATGCAAATGGCTTAATATTAAACTCATATCTGTGTGTCTTGTTTCTCCATTTCCAAGCTGTCTGGAAGACTCCTTCAGTTGTCTGCAGCCACCAAGATGTCCCCTGGGCTCAGGACAGTCCACTCACTCCCTTTCATGCAAAGGGCAGCTCTTCCCTTCTCTGTGTTCACAAGCTGCTCCCTACAGTGATCCTTGCAAATGCAGCCATTTCCCAGGCTGTATAGCGGCCTGTCTGATTTGACAGCAATCTGCAGCGCCAGTCACAGGGGCTCTGCTTGCTCATTTTTAGTATTGTATGTCCATGGACAGTTCCCATCTGGCCCATGTTGCCAGACAGGAAAGGGCAAAATGCTGCAAAGAAAGACACAGCAGACTGCTCTGGCTTCAAGACTTCTGAAAAGATATTAAATACTGGAAATTCATTGGTAATTAATAGTCTGGTTATAGGGAATGGTGAAGCCTATCCCCAAAACACTTTTGAATTCTACTTATCATAGGGAAAACACCAGAGAAAGTAAAAGTTGTATTTGTTTTTTTGTTTTTAATCAGCATATGTGTCATTTCAAAACTAAGCTGAAAATTACTTCTCCAAGTTGGAAATGCCTTTTCATTGCACATTTCAAATTATTTCATAGTAAAACAAATGTTTCCAGTTTTAAAACTTGAGGGGAAACACTTGGAAATCTCCCAAGCATTTTGATTGAGCAGCTCTGACTTTTCTCTTTCCTTTTTCCCCATCCACAACTTTTCGCTTGTTGATTTTTTTTCCATTCCTTTATAAGGTGGGATAAATATTAAATATGACAGCAATTCCAATGAGACCAACAACGCTATTGCCACTCAGCTCTGTTGCATGGCTACTCCTGCAGCTTGTATATCAGCCAGAAGGATCGCTGCAGAGTTATCTGGCCTGTTTCCCTCTGTGGTTTGTATGTGCAGATGATGTGGGTTAACCTGGGAACTGAGAAACTGGGAGCTGATCCTGGGCTCTTCCTGCATTTCTGCACAGCACAGATGTGCAGACCTTATAGGCCAGCTCATGGATCATTTCCCTTACTCAGGATCTTTCGTTAGGCTGGCCTTACTCTTGATATATAGTACTTCTTCTGCTTCAGAGTTACTTATGTTACTCCACTGTTTATCACTCTGTAGTTTTATTTTTATATTATCCGTGGCCCATAATGACTCATCAGGCTGTGAACACATATAATGAAACTTGAGCTGCATTTTTCTGGCAGAGCTGCAAACAGAGCTCAGTTCACAAAATTTCCAGCAGCTCTCCTGATCCTCTGTGCTTCATAAAGGTGTGAGTCAATAATTCAAACCAATATCTCACCTGCTCTGAAAATACAATCGCTTTGAGGGCAAATCTGGCTTCAGAAATAAAGGCTTGTAAGATTACAAGGAAAAAAAGGAGCAATTTCAGGGCAGGGTAAGCTATTGTTTTGTTTGTGCCTCCTCAAAGTATAGGAGTGTTTGATGTTATAGGAGCTTTTCCCAGCGGGAGTGAATGAGAGACTGTAATGGATAATAAATTGGGGTGCTCAGGAGGTTTTCAAACTTCTTTTATAGTGTGCGCTGGCTTTGAATGACTCACAGTCCTTCACCCTTTACGTTCCAGGCAGCATGTATCACCTTCCCACCTCTCCCATAAATGAAGTGCAGTGGCGGAGCATTTACAGTAAGACCCAGAGGGTCTAAGCTGGAGGTTCAAGACTTCCCTTGGACTCCAGCTGAAGCCCTGGAGATGACCTGGCTACTTGTAGGTGTCTGGTTGTTTGGACTGGTAGTCAAAAGTACTGGCAGGGATGTGGGCTGAGCATGCCATAAATCCTGCAAGTCTGAGAGGCTTGCTGGCTTAGGAGAACCCTTGATCTTTAACACACAGCTCCCCTCTGGCTGTCACAGCTGTTACTTGCTGCGAGAACAAGAGAAGGGATTTTGAGAACAGTGTTCCTAGCTACTCTCATGAGAGTTTGGATGCAGGAGCAAGGGGGACATCCTCACTTATGCTGTCCTCTAGGCCCTCTAAAGCACCCAGCAAGGTCCTTGATTAAAACCTCCGTCAGGTCATAAGACACAGTTTGAGAGTGCCTGTCCTACAGCATCAACAGACTGTGCCTCATATATCTTCCCCACTGACTTCAGCATCTGCTGTGCTGCAGTGCCTTCTGAGACCCGCAGCCATGTTGCCCTTCCCTTATATCAGCTGAAATCAAATCCTTCTGGGTGGATCCTTATGCACAACTCAGCCTCACAAGAGCTCCAGGGGACTTGAGGATGATGGAGAATTGTTGGCCATGTCTGGTACCCTCATGCAGGCCAGACAGTGGGTAACCATGAAAGACCTCAGGTAGATGTGTCATGCATAGATGCTCCAGGCTGCCTTGGGTGTGATCTTTTCCCTTCCCCTTTCTGTATTTCCCTTGGGGAGAACCATAATAGGAGAGCTGGCTGAAGCCAGGCCCTCAGAAATAGACATGTCCAAAATAAGTAGTCACTTAAACAAAAAAGAAAGAGAGAGCACAACCTGATCCTTTGCTTCCTCCTGCTCCTGACTGTTAAGTGAGGATAATAAACGCTTTCTCACTTTACAGAGCAGTATGACACTAAATATATTTTCAAAGGTGTGTCATGCAACAAGGATGACTGCCAGAGGGAGGAGGAAAAGAAAAGGCTTCCTCATCCTCATTGTTTCCCCTTTCTGTAAACTCCCTTAACAGCTACTGAAAAAGAGCTATCGCTTCACAGGCCAGCTCTCAAGCAGGAGGAAGAGGAACCCCCTCCTCTCCAGTGACACAGCTGTGTTTCCCTTGCAGCCTGAGCCCTGACAATGTTCCTGCCTCCCTCTGGGGCCAGTGGTGCCTCAACAGGGGCTGCCTCTCCAAGGCAGGGGAAGGGGTCAGCACCGCATTTCCCTTTTGTGGAGGCACAAGTTAAATAGGTCATCTCAGTGGAACTCTGGTTCTTACCACACTGAGAAAAAGCAGGTACGTCCTCCCGCAGTTTTGGAGAGGGTTTTGACAGAAGCATATCAAAGCGCAGGAAGCCTATGGGGTAACAGAAGAATAGATTACCCCCCGCCTCTGCATCAGCTGAATATCACAGGAGATTTGTTAAAGCTGTGCATAGTTTTTCCTCTTATGGAGAAACGATCAGCTTCCCCCTCTTTTCTGTAGGTGCGAAAGCCTCTTCTCTTAGCGAGGTGGTACGAGGTGGGCGAGCGCTGCTGGGTGGGCAGCAGGCATGGAGGATGTCCGTGCTTGATTCAGCTGAACGTGTGTGAGCAACCCCGCTTCCTCTCACATGGCCTCAATGCGTGTGAGGGAGGGAAAGTGGAGTAGTGCCGAGGTGGTAATGTCTTCCTAACTGTTACATTCCTCATCAGATGGCCCAGTGAGCCATCTTCGAGGATTGTAAATTCAAATTGAGAGAAGTTGCTATATCAAGGAATGAATAAGTAATGAAACAACCCTTGCAGCTTCCCTGTGTAGATTTTGCAACCACAGACCTCAAAGCATCCCAATGCTGCAGAGGCAGTCCAGCATAATTAGCCTTGCTTAAGGGGGGAACTGATAGAGCAGGGAGAGATGTACTTCTGCAGGCACAGTAGATGTTACCTTGAGATAGCAAAGGTACAGAGATGGCTGGCCAAGGTCTGGCAGCAGCCTCCTGCCTCCAAATGCAGTTGGGGAGCATCTTCGACCTGGAAAAGGGATGTTTCTTTGTGCAGATACCCTTAGGAGCTGCAGGAAAAGGCAACAGCTGGCATGCCTGCTGTGGGAACTCACCAGAGCTGAGACCCTCTGGTCACACCACAGCCTCATGAGGGTGCTCTTTGTGGTAGCAGGGCCATGCTGAGGCACCCAAATCACCATACCACACATACCATGGGCTCAATGCTCAGAGGCTGACAAGTGTTTGGACTACTGCCACAGCAGAGTACCGGCTGGCGTCCTAAACAAGGGCTAACAACGTGACCCAAGACATTGCCCTTTGAAAACCTGCTGCCATCACCATTCGTTTTCATAGTCCTTTCCCCTACGATAGTATAAACAAGCTGTCATCTATTTTTCAATGAAAAATACTTTTGCTTGGCTCAGTTTCACATTGCACTGTTACTATTTGCTGTCGCGGAAGCTGCTGCAGCTATAAATAACCTCATCACCAGCTCTTCTTGTCCATAGGCTCAAGCTCTCACTCCAGAAGAGGCGGACAAGATTAGGATCTTGTTTTGAAGTGGAGAATCTCCTGTCTGAGGTGATGGGTATCTTGCACCCCGTGTGCCCAAGCCTCAGCCTGGCTTTCTGGCAGAGGGAGCAGGGCCTGGCTGCCCAAAACCACTTGCACATCACCCAGGGGGTGATGATCCTGGTGAGAGCAGAAGGTAAGAGCAGCTGACAGTGATGCCCTGCTTCTATCAGTGAAACTTGCTGTCTGGTTGCACTGATGGAAGTGTGGCAACCCTGCTGTCCAGGGTCCTCATATTCCCATCTGATGCCTTTCCTCTGAAAGAGCCTCTGGCATCTTGTGCACATTCTGGGGGCCACAGCCCCCACTGACTGCAGGCTCTGGATGCCCAGAGAGGGTGAAGGGACATGGATCTGGCTGGCTCCCTCCAGCCACAGCCAGCATGCAGGCAAGGCCAGCAGGAAGGCCTACAGGGCCAGTGGGGAGGCCAGAACATGTATGCATACTTGGACTGTGGGATGAAGTTCAGAATTTCAACCTGTCAAAACACTGCTCATTTCTTGGGCTATTTGGAGTTTTCTTCCAGATTGTCAAATTGAACTGGCTTAGAGGAGAGGGTCAGATGAGCCCTAGGTCTGGCACAAGGGTAGAAGGGGGAGGGAGAAGGGGCATGCCCCATTTTGGAGTGGAACAGTTCAGTACCGATATCCTCCCTGCATGAACTCACATCTCACTAGATGTCTGCAGAGCCACTGTGTTGCTGCAAAACCATGCAGCAACCTCAGGTGCCAACCAAGCGTGAGACACACCAGACAGGTTTCATATGCTCCCCTCTTCCTAGAAGTGTTTGCTTTGCTGTCCAGGGATGCTGCTTTCTCCATCTGCTCTGTTTGCTCTGCAGTCCTGCCTTGGCCTCACTCGCAGTGACAGCTGTGTCCTCTCCGGCACTCTACTATTCGTGGTAAACGTGTGCCTTGGGCAGGGGCCATGGCATGACTTACTTCGAGGTGGAGCGATGCGGTTACACTCTTTCAGATCATTGCTCACACCGGAGTAAATGCTCTGAGTTGATGATGCCCTAGATCAAGCTGGGAGTGAACTTCAGAAACAAGTGTTGGTTTCGACTGCAGGCTGAATGAATATGGTGACTCATCTCTGTTCCTAAAAGTGAGGAAGTATTTGTTTCCATACAACAAGAAGAGGTTTTAACTTAACGTTCAAGGTCTCTGGCTGCGGTTTCACATTTATAGTTGGCTGCTGCTGAGCAGGGTTAGTCTTCCTCCCTCTCTCCTGGCCTCTGCCTTGTAAAGTCCTGCCCTTGCCCTGATGCGCATCTGACCCCCACAGCGAGCTGATGTTTGGATTTTGACCAGGCAGAACTTATCCTCTTCCTCTTTATTTTCAGCAGCCTTTGCTTTCTGTCAGTTTAGTTCCAGTATCAGGAGCGAAGGAAGGCCTATCCTGGGTGGCAGGCAGCTTTTATTTGGCTTAGCTGCAATACGCACTCACTGTCCTTAAACAAGGAACCCACACCATGCTGCTGCCGCCTGACCCCTGTGTGGAGCACACAATGTGGGCAAAGCTGGCAGAAAGTGTGGCTTGCTCCTTGCCCAGGGCTTGGGCACACGACCAAAGAGAAACAGGCCCGCAGATTTATACCGGAGTCCTTTTGTTCTTGTGATACTTTACTTTCCCAGCCAGACAGGATGAGAAACAAATACCACCAAAATACTACGAGAGAGGCTATTCTTGAAGTGTTTATAGCCCAGCCTCACTGGAGAATGTTTGGCCGCCTCCCAAGACAGACTATTCTCACTGTGTTTCCAAGCCAGTTTCTGAACTTTTGGGCACTTACCCAAACAGAATCTGGACTTTTTGAAGTTTGCTTATCTATGTTTGCAAGGGTGAATCAGGGGAGGGCAGCTGAGGCCAAGGGTGCAAGGAGCTAGCAGATGATGAGCTCTGCATGTGCTGCACGTGAGAGCAGTACCCTATGTTCTCTCTATATTCTGCTCTGCCCTTGTTAATGGTTAGCCTGACTGGGCCTAGCAAATCTTCTCCATTGCAAAAGGGTTTTAAGAACCTTAAATTCCTCAATCATTTTAATTTATGGAACTGAAGGTCAAACTGAGGGAGCCTGATTAAATGAGGGGGGGATGAGAAGACTGGAGCTTCAGACCAGCACTCTCCTGCAACCTTGAAGGGGTTAAAGTAAGAGCTCTCCGTTTTTGCACACCTCTGCAAAGTGGTGGTTGGCCTGTTCTACTCAGCCTGGCTCAGAAAAGCAGTGCTGCCCCGACCTTTCTCTACCCTCTTCTTTTCCAGACAGTCAACTGTTACTTATTAATCTGGAGGAGATTCTGCCTCATTAGTGCTGAAGAATAGCAAGTGTTTGCTAAATTCTCCAAGTTTTGTGTTTTGTTTTGTTTTGTTTTGTTTTTTTTTTCCAGGGTGTTTCCTGTGATGGTATCTTGGGATCTCTCTGTTTGCTTTCAGATATGGAGTGTGAGAGCTGTATCATTTTAGAATGAATAAAACACAAGCCAAAATATGGGTGAGAAATGAGCTGTGCATTTAAGCAAATGACTGTGAATTTGCAGTCTGCAAAAGTACTTTCAACCAATAGTAAGTGAAAGCTTGTTTTGCATGTTTAAGGTGAAATACAAATCAATCAGAGTAAGATTAAATGAAATACATGCTACTATTGATAAAATTAAGATATATTAAAAAGGGATTTAACTGCATGCTACTATCCAGTATTCTTGATCACCAGTCTCAATTACTGACATTATTAGTCTCACATTATTCTGTTCAAAATCTAACAAAATATTACTATTAGTTTTGAGGCAACTTAATCACATTTGAGAATGGACTGAGTGACCAGGCAAATGCAGGGATTTTATTTATTGGCTATTAGGGCAAACTTTACCAGAGTCTAAGTAACAAGTGATGTCAATGATGCATTTGTTGAAATTCATTGCTGCTCGAACTGACTGGGCTACAATAATAAACCCCTTTGGATTTAGAGAAACTTTGGTTGTTTTGTTTTCTCTGACAGAGAGCTCATTTCATTTAACATGTGCCATGAACAAAATTCACTCTGTTGCTCCTCCTAGTAAAACATGTCTGTTTAAATCAAGTAAATTAAATGTAATTCCTGAGATTAAGGAGAAAGCTATATTTTCATTTGGAGGAGCTTGTTTTTTCTAGATGGTTTTGTTACAGTTTTCCAATGTTATGTAAACAAGTACTTTAATCAGGAACAATTGTGGAGGAATCTTAGCTTTCCTTTTTCCTCTATCGGTGGAAATAATAACATATGTAATAAAGATACTGTAACTGTGAAACAATACCCTGCACAAGATAACACAGTGATTATTTTCAGTTTTAGAAATATGACATGAACCAGGAAGTTCAGAAGCAAGGCTGCAACATCACAAAGACTAAAGCGTGGCAACCAACCCCAATGAAGCTGTAACAGTAATACACAGGCACGCAGGCTTCTTCTGTGCAAAACCTCTCATTAGTTGGGAAGTCACAACTAATGGTACAGTCTGCTCTCTGTTCTTTGGATTTTCTCTCTAACATCAGCAGCGTTGGTTAGCTATTTCCAGGCCCGAGTGTGAGTGCATGCACATGCACACGTACTCCAAAATGAAACACTCTCCTGTGAGCACTTTTACCTCAGGGAAAAGATGGGAGTAGATACGTTACTGATGTTAGTCATGTTGCTTAATACACTGGTGGGAGGCAGGAAGATGCTGCTCAGATAAATGCCACGCAGGAAGCCATGGATTTGAGCAGTCTCTCAAGATTTGCTCTCAGCATTTCATCTGAGCCTTGTGAAGTATAGTCAGAGTGGTCATTTGTGAGGGAAGGAACAGAAACAGGTTTCTCTGACACTCTTTGAAAATCAAGCCTGCAATCCAGTTCCTGCCTAAATTTAGCATGGTGCATTGTGTGACAAGACACTGACTCAGAGGAGTTACTCATACGTTGTGAAGTTTGTACCTTTCTGGTGAGCATCCGAACTGTTGCGTTAAAAGCCACCTATTGTCAAATTGTGTGTGTAGTTTTTCTGAGAAGGTTTTGCTGAGGGAAATTTGAATAGAATTGTTAACATTCTCATCTCAGCCCTCATAGGTCATTTCTGAGTGTAATTCATTGCCCATTAAACACTGCTAAACTCAGAGTACTATTTGCAGTTCTTGAATAAGTCAGCTTCTAAATGAAGTAACTTTTTCTCATAGTAGCTTAAATTGGAGGGGAGAAATTTGTGCCTTTTAAGCCTTCTACATAAGTGGTAAGCAGGGCCTGTAAGCTTTGCATATGCTCCAAACAAAACAAAAACCAAAAAATTACATGGAGAAGGATAGGTGTTTTCCTAAACAAGTTAAACTGTAAACAAAGATGGAGGGAGAATGATGAAAAATTGCTTTCCCTTGGACTCTCAGGTACAGCTTGTTTTCCATCCAGCCATGGAATCTTATGGGAAATCAGAAAATCTGGTTTGCAAAGCAATAAAAAAGCAGCACATAATTTCTATTTTTATTTTTTTTTTGTACTGGCTGTCAAAGCTCTGAAAGAAACAGGAATTTATATTTTCTTTAGTGCAATAAGGAAGATAGTTTTTCCCCCAGATTCTTCTATTTTATTCAAGTTAAAGGCTTCCCTTTAACTGTGGTGTCCTCAAACAAATCCAGGCACTCTGTGTCCAGGATACCGTCAGGTTGCTAGACCTCCCTTGCTGGAGGGCACCATGGGATCTGAATAGCAGTTGTTTTGACTTGTATGCATTAACTCTGTCTTTGAAAGAAAAGACATATGCTGAGTCAGCACTCTGCTATTTTCTACCATGAATTTGTTCAGAGATTAATCTTCCCTTGTGACACAGTTAATTTTTAAACTTCAGAGCTGGGCAGTCCATCTGCACTGTGATGTGCTGTGATGCAGAGGATGTGGGCTGAGACTGTGCTGCAGTGGCTCCCAGGAGCTGCTGCTGGTGCCCAGGACAGGAGACTTGCATTGCCTGGGCAGAGTAGAGCTGCAGTGCCCACCTGGAGCAAGGGCACGCTAGGAGGGACCTAGCTGGAAGGGGGGTGTAGGGACCACTTAGTGGAGCTGAGCCGCTGGTTAATCTGAGAGGAGCAGGCAGTGCACTGGTAAAAATGTCCAAGTTCTGCTTGAAGCTGCATTTTCACCACTGCACTATGGAGGGATACAACAGAGAAATGATGGACCCATTTCCCTCAGGAACCTTGTTAGTTGGTTTTGTTTGAAAATAAAAGAACACAACCCAAAGTGCTGACATGGTATTGTTGGCTGGTGTAGACAGGGTTTAAATGTGTTTTAAATCAGCTATGTTAGGTGCATAGATGTTCATTCCCTTCTACTTTGTGTTCCTAAGGAAGGAGGGGAAAAAAAACCCCACAGCTGAGTCAAAGTTAGATTTTAGTCCTTCCTGGACTTACTATCAGCTAGGCTTCTGGTACTATTTACCCAGCTGAGGAGCATCTTTAAATGGGTGTCTCCATTTGCATGGATCTCTTCCCATTGTGAGTAAGGCAATGACTAGACAATGAAGCTGTTACAGAAGAAAGATGAGCTGGCTGCAGCCAACAAATCTTCCACTCTCCATTTACAGGGCTATAATTATCTAAAGTTTTAAAAGACAATGCTATCTGCTGAAAGGGACCATCTGGGTGAAGACCAAGACATCACAATTAAATGATTGATAAGCAGCTCATGTACTGAAGGAGCCCACACCGCCCATGCAGTGCAGTTCTAAAAATGCCATTTGTATTAAGAAACATCTTAAAGGAGTTTCATGTAGTGCATGCTGTGGGAGGGAGAAGATCAAGTGAGTTTGTGTGATTCAAAGTAACAAGGCATAAATAAGATCAGCCTCAGGAACACAGTGGAAAGCCCTCTTGGGGCACTGAGGCGCAGTGGAGGAGCAGTGCCTGTTTATGCTTTGCAGTCTCCTGTATGAGGGCGGTGCTGCTGACCTGAGCGATTTTACCAGGGAGTGTCAACATCAGGAAAGGGGAGAAATGACAAACCTGTACTCACGGGAGGCCTTTGCTTGCCAAACAGGAGAGCAGCTTGTCCATCAGGCTGCAGTAGCAGCAGAGTAATAATGAGCCTGGGACAGGCACAGCAGTGTTGAAGAAATCTGCACTGGTTTTCTCCATTCATACCACACTTTGGCTTTGCACAGTGGTTCTGTTTTCCATCGGCAATGATAGGAAGTCCATCTGTCCTCCTGTTCCTGACCCATTCATCTTATTTAACTTGTAAGCTTGGCTCAGCTCTTGCAGAACACATACATGATGCCAGACTCAGTGGGGCCAGTGTCTTGTTTGGCACATTTTCATACCACAGCAACAGTGAATGCTGTTTTGTCCCATAACACCTTCCCAGTATGTGTCAATACTTCTTTGCACAGTTACCCACATACAAGCATTCAGATAGGATGAGGCCTCCATTCTCTGTATTTAGAGAATACACGTGTTTGCATTTTTTATCATATTCAACTGCCAATTTGAAGGGGATACTGTCTGAGTGACTTGTTATCTTCATTTCTGCATCACTTTCCCTAAATCCTCCTCTTATTTGTAAGCTTTTCAAGTAAGTTTTGTCATCATCTTTTGTCATCTTGCCTGTCTGGCAACAGTCAAATAGAGCAAGGACACAATTCCAGCAAGGGCCCAGTGGAAGAAAACTCACTCTCTAATGTTTTATCCTATGTTTATCTCATATTTCAAATGAACCATAATAATATCCATTGTTTCAAATTCTTAGTTAATTTATTGGTTTGGTGTAAGTCTCACAGAAGCTACAGTGTGTTTTATTACAGTAATGGTATTGCTTTTATAAGCCAAAATTACAGTCTCATTGAAACTATATTCTAGGTTAGTCAGACAATGTCTGTTTCATAGACTTGATTGGCAATCTTAATTATTTTCCTGTTAGTCCTTATTAATTGAATCTTGTATTGGGTTCTCCGTTATTTTATTTGGGCTGTGAGGGTTTTAGTTACCTGAGTCATTTAATTTATCTTTTTCCAGTACTAGCACAGCCTTAGCTCTGTCACTGTAACCTCCTTCAGTGTAACTAGGGTCCTTGAATATTTGCATTACACAGATATTTTGAAAATAATCACTCAGATTGCCTTCATAGCATCCAACCACAAGGCAGCTGTAAAAATTTATATTCTTTGTTGGATCAAGGAGTCCACTTTGCTCTAGAGTTGGAACCAACTTCAAAAAAAGTGAATAAATCAACTCACCTTGAACAAGAGGTTTGCAAGTGCAAACATCCCCAGAATCCACATTGATAAAACAACCAGGAAGCAAGCTTGTGTGGTCATCCTCTATAAGACAGTAGATGCCCAGATGTAGTTCAGGGCTCCAGAACTGTCCTCAATGTGTATAGAGATAGTATGGGTCAGGCTGTGCCAGGGTGGACTTCCTCCACCCCACACATCTGCCAGTACTGTCCTGAGTGGGCTTTCATCCTAAAACTTTGCTCTTCCATGCTTTCATGCCACACTGCCATGTATACAGCACACACCCATGCTGTGAAAATACAGCTCTGCAAGGCAATGACACTCCCAGCACTACAGACATATCTGAAGTAATCCTGCACTCCATACACACACCACAAAGTAGCTACGTCCCAGTGTCAGAGAGGCTCCACAAGGTCCCTAGAAACTCCATGAGGCCAGCCCATGCTATGCAGGTCTCTGGCATGTTTATACCTACTAGTAGAGGTAACAGCTACCACAGCAGTAAATGAAGTTTTGAGAAGGCAAGTTGTTTGGAAGCAATGTCCCAAATCACATAGGAAATTAAATGTCAATGTACTGGACTGCGATTTTATCCTAGGAAGCTCCAGAAACTGACAGAGTCCCCAGACCAGGACTATATAACACACTTGTGTGAAAAAAGGCCTGATGTATGTACCAGGTGCTAAAAAATGTTTCTGAATGATGGCTGAATTTAACAGCCTTTTACAATACATTGCCCTAGCTTAATCTGCAGATGACAAAGGTATTGATCAAGTGTCATAAAACCATAATAAAAAAATCACACCTGCTTGCCAAGCCAGGTATAAAAATGCAACTTCATCCAGAACTGAGGCTTTGATGCTGGAATCGGCTTTAGGAAAACCCCTGTATCACAATCGTAAAAATAAATGTAAGAGCTTTACTTAAGGAAATATACAGGACTGCTGCAGTGTCTACTATAAGCTTCTTTCTCCAACTACGGGTACCATTTTCATATGCAAGATACAGCTGTTCTGTCCTCCCACCCATCTTTCCTCTCAGCCCCACTGAGCTGGAGTGATGTCTAGAACCATGAGTTCTAATGGTGGAATAGGCAGGTGGGACTTCTCATCACCTGCGTCTTTATCATCAGGTCTGTATATCTGCATGGAAGATATGCTGTAATCAGATCCTGGTTACTTTCCTCCTTAAGAATTTACTGGTGGTAGTCTGTAGAGATTCTGTTCAGAAGTGAGGCTTGATTTTCTTCATCCCTAAAACTTACTTGCTTCTCAAAAAGAAAGGAGAAAAGCGACTTCACAAAAGCAATTTGTAAAGTCAAATGAAATGTCAGCTGTACCTCACTGAAATATTAACATCTTTGCTTTCTGCTTGATCTAAAAGAAACTCCGTTTTCTTAATTTAATACCAGGAGTAGGACAGTTGATCCAATTAGCTTGTTGCTGTATGGGGGAAAAAAATATTTTTATGATAATTCAGTGGCTGGATCTTTCTGTTTTTCAGGGGTAAAAAACATTTCAAAACATGGAATTTTCCTTATAGTGAGACATTAACTTAGATCACAAAGTTTGAACCTGTGTAAAATATTCCCCAAATTGAGGGTCCAGGTGATTAATACTGGGAGTTGGTTATATCCTCCCGAGGAAACTGGAATTTAAGGTGGTGTAAACATGGATTTTGTGTAGCAACCATAGTATTTGGATCCATTCTCTAATTCATTAAAGGCTTGGTGATGAGAAAGGGAGAGAAGTATCAGGGTGTCAGACTTTAGGTTTGCCTACATCAGTTTGTCTTCAGTTCAACCTGTCTAAAACATTTCCTCAAGTTGCAGATGTGACCTGCCCAGTCTTCATGCATTTAAGACAATTGCAAGGCAACTTCCCTCTCTCAAAATACTTCCTGTGCAGATAGAGGATAGCTGGGCTGGAACTTGTTTTTTCCTAGGCTGTTTTCCCAGACTTGCCTCAAATCCTCTCTTTTCAACAGCAGCCTGTGATTGGCCTGTTTTATCTAATCTGATCTATCTCAGCCTTTATGCCACACTCATCCCTGTGTTGCTTGAATGTCCCAACAGCCTGCCTTTGTTGCCTTTCTTGCCCCATGAGTCCCACCCCTTCAGTCTAGAAAACCCTGGGATGGCCATCAGATAAGACCAACAAATCTGGATTTGCCTGATAATTCCAATGTAATCAGCCTGTCCTGCAGCTTAATGGAGAAAAATACCTTCCAAGCCATTTCTCATGTGGCTTGGCTACCCCTGGAGACTGAGGCAGCAAGCGAGCTGTGAGACCTGCTGCTGTGGCACACTTCTCCATCTTGTCATAAATTTTCTATCATCCAAGTTTGCTACTGGACGCCCTGAAACATCTCCCAGCAGCAAGGACTAGTGTTGACCAAGCATGTGAGCTTGTCTCCCTCTCGTGGTTGGCCAGATCTGGGCTTACTTTGGGGTCATTTCACTTGCTTTAGGGATCAAGGCTGGGCTGGCTGCTCCGGGGAGAATACAGCTGCATCCAGTTGGATCTGTGATGGCCTAGGTAAAGATAGGGGCTGCCTTTCTTACTGGGTGGCACTGGAGCTCATGAGGACTTGAGGTGCTTGAAGACATGTAGTTATGACTATGAAATGCTTTAATTCAATGTAGGTACGACTTCCCAAATGACCATTCCCAGCAAGATTGAGGCTTCTAAGTTTCTGCCTAGAAGTAGCTTGTAGTTGGCAGTGAGCCATCTGTCAGGTGGCTATCCTGACAAATGCCTACCAGGCATGTCAGTCAGAAGAGGATCACTCTTGACAAACGTCTCAATCTGACAGCCCCAGAATCATGGGAATCATTGCATACATGCTACTAAGAGCATGAACATGTTTCCACCTGGGAAACCCCTTGTACTTTTGGAGCTGAAGGTCTACATTATATGTAATATTTGAAAAAAATCCATGCAAACATTTCTTGGAGTCAAGGGCAAAAGCTGAGGTGACAGCCCACCATTTTTGAGGTAATTTTGTCATGGAATAAGCCAAGATACTCTCTAACCTTTTAAGAGGGAAAATGTCTGCCAAATTTCTACAGCTGATCTCTTTCATTACACTCTGCAGCATACATAAATGACCGGGAAAGTAAGGCACCCAGCAGTTCCTGCATGGAAAGGGTAATACCACTACCTGCTAATTTAAAGGCAAATCACTGTTATCAAGAGTATACTTCAGACAGCTTAAAATATTCTGATTTCACTGAATGAATGCAGGGAGTTGTACAGACTATCCAGTCTGTTATAGGGCTGTCAGAACTGAGTTGTATGATGGGCATAGAGCCATCTTGCTGTATTCAGATCCAATTGTCCACTAAAAACAAAATTGTGGAAGAAGAAATGCCAGGACAAGATGCTGTAGAAAACAATTAGCTTGTTGTGATTTTGCCAATTATTATTTCCGAGAGGAGACCTTGTAATTGTGAGTCCTCAAGAATAAAAAGTAACAGATGCACACTGGAGCAGAAGCATTAATGTTCAGTTTACTGCACAGAAGCATTTTCCTCTGCTGTGAGATGCACTTAAAGTCTGAGAGCTTCTTGCTTTGTTAGATGTATTCTCCTGTAAACACTTTGTTGCTTCTATTACATTTTCCCATGCTGAAAGTCTATCGCAAAGACTTTTTTTCTGAGGCATTGGCAGATGGCAATTAGCACCCTTCATATTCTTTCCCCATAACTTCAGCAGTTTTTTGCCTGCATCCACTTAACAGCTCCAGGCATGCCAAATCGCATGCTCTTGGAGGACTTGTTGCTAATAGCAGATCTTCGATTCTAAATGCCTAAGTAGCGTCTGAACTATATTTAGAGCAAGTACACGCCTGCCTATTCATGATCTTTTGTGTGTAGCCTGGACAGCTCGATGCCGGCACGCAGCATAATCAGCTTCTTCTTTAGCATCGAAATTCCACAGCACTTCAGAGAGGAAGGGAGTGGTGGGGGGGGTGGAGAAGGGTGGTGGGCAAGGAAACAAGGATAATAATTAAATATGACTTAGGAAAAAAAATCCCTGAATAGCAAATTAGCCTTACTGTTTTACTAATGCTATTGCTGTCTTTATAAAGTCACAGGCATGTAATTATTGCACACTCATAACTCCCATAGACTTTCTAGAACATTGTACCATATTGAGTGAGGCTGTGAGTGTCAAGAAGTTGCTCTCCTTTCCTTGGACTCCTTAGGAAAAGAACACTTAACTACAGTTCCTGCTTAAGAGGATTTCCACTACCTTATGAGACAGACACCTCTTTAAAAATTTTAGGTAGTTGTCTTACATCCCTTCACTGGAAAGACATCTGGAGTTGTAATTGTAGGCCAAGCTGTAGGCTGTTGCTTCAGGCCAAGCCTACAGCAGATGTAAAACGATATTTAGGTTCTTGGAGTTAAGTTTAACCACAGAAAGACTGATTGTTACACTTATTTGTATCAGAACCCATTGGTGTGCCAAAACATGTAGGTAAAGCCTGAAGAGCTGGAGCTTGAGTGATCACCTGGGGCAAAATATTTTAAACTCAGTAATTTGGCTTTGGCACTCACTGACCTGTATAAATGCTCAAAATTTATTAATTCCAATAATCTAATTTTCTAAGTCAATTTTGTAGGTACGTAGTTCTTCAGCATTAGTAAAAGACATCTCTCCTGTGAGACAGACAAATTAGAATCACAGAATCATAAAATAGGGTTGGAAAGGACCTTAAGTTTGTCCAGTTCCAACCCCCCTGCCATGGGCAGGAACACCTTACACTAAACCGTGCCACCCAAGGCTATGTCCAGCCTGGCCTTGAACACTGCCAGGGATGGAGCATTCACAACTTCCCTGGGCAACACATTCCAGTGTCTCACCACTCTTACAGTAAAGAACTTCTTCCTGTATCCAATCTAAACTTCCCCTGTTTAAGTTTGAACTCATTACCCCTTGTCCTATCACTACAGTCCCTCATGAAGAGTCCCTCCACAGCATCCCTATAGCCCCCCTTCAGATACTGGAAGACTGCTATGAGGCTTCCACATAGCCTTCTATTCTCCAGGCTGAACAGCCCCAACTCTCTCATCCTGTCTTCATAGGGGAAGTGCTCCAGTCCCTTGATCATCCTCGTGGCCCTCCTCTGGACTTGTTCCAATAGTTCCATGTCCTTTTTACGTTGAGGACACCAGAACAGCACATAATACTCCAAGTGAGGTCTCACAAGAGCAGAGTAGAGGGGCAGGATCACCTCCCTTGACCTGGTGGTCACACTCCTTTTGATGCAGCGCAGGATACGGTTGGCTTTCTGAGCTGCAAGCACAAACTGCCAGCTCATGTTCATTTTCTCATCAATCAACACCCTCAAGTCTTTCTGCACAGGGCTGATCTGACTTTCTTCTCTGCCCAACCTGTAGCTGTGCCTGAGATTGCTCAGACCCAGGTGTAGGACCTTGCACTTGTCACGGTTAAACTTCATCAGGATAGCATCAGCCCACCTCACAAGTGTGTCAATGTTCCTCTAGATGGCATTCCTTTCCTCCAACATATCAATGGAATCACAGAGCTTGGTATCATTGGCAAACTTGCTGAGGGCGCACTCAATCCCACTGTCCATGCCACTGATAAAGATGTTGAACAAGACCGGTCCCAAAACCAATCCCTGAGGGACATCACTCGTTACTGATCTCCATCTGGACACTGAGCCATTGAGCACAGCTCTTTGTGTGTGGCCATCCAGCCAGTTCTTTATGTACCAAGTGGTCCACCTATCAAATTGATGTCTCTCCAATTCAGAGACAAGGACGTCATGTGGGACAGTGTCGAATGCTTTGCACAAGTCCAGGTAGATGACATCAACTGCTCTACCCCTGTCCATCAGTTCCGT
>JASSUY010029857.1:0-11169 GCA_032466535.1 Forpus xanthops
TACTAAACTGTTCTTATCTCAACCTGTGGGAGTTGCATTCTTTTGATTCTCCTCCCCATCCACCCAGGACTGGGGAAGAAAGAGAGGAGAGTGAGTGAGAGAGCAACTGCGTGAGTTTGAGAGACTTAAATCATGACACACAGATACTTGCTAAAGACAAGGAACTGATGGACTGATGTCCAAAGACAGTCAAGAATGCCACAAACAACGAATTGCTTCTCTTTGTGACCCTTTTTATTGCCTGTTCTCAGTACTTACAGTATATGAGGTTTTGCTCACATTAAGGCTGCTGTGTGATTGCTCTTCATTCACCTATTGAAATGAGATAGGAAGCAAGGGCACGAGTGTGAAAAAATGCGGTCCTTCTGTAATCATCCTCATTAGTGAGGTTCCCATTCTTCCACCTGGGAGGCTAAATGCTGTCCTGCAACCCAGGTCGCAAGTCACAAACCTCAGGCTGCTGGGGCAAAGAGTTCTGGTGTACTCCAGTACACTGACATTTGTTAATGTTAACTGCTCATTAAAGGCTTTTGAGCAGCAGACATGTTCATAAAGCTCACAGCTAGCTCATAAAAGGATTCATTATTCATGTAAGATATTTGCCTTGAAAATTAAACCAGCTCTTATACCTCACGTGCCCTGATGCATGTTGGGAAAGGTTTATTTGTTGCATTTGTCTTGTGCTTTGAGATCAGGGAATCGAAGTTGCTGTGGAGAGATGAAGCAGTATGGACTGAGTCTTTACAGCTGTCGTTAATGCCCTCATTAGCTGAGGCCTTATGAGCACATGAAGTTGCACCACTTTAACTGCATAGCTGTAGTTAAAGCAGTTTATCACCACCTAATGCACATTGTGCTGTGCAGTACTAGCAGCACAGCTGAACGGGAACAGGAATAGACTATCCCAGTATATACACATATATGTTCCAGACATTAACTTTATAAACATCAGGTCCAAGAGCACTGCCCTCTCTTTCATCTGTCTTTTTTCTTCTCTGTTTTAACCATCTCCCTGCTGAAGGCTACAATTCTGTATAGGCAGAGAACGGGGTAGTCTCAAACTTCTCTCACCTACTTTAGTGTAAAGTTAGCTGAGGTTGCTGGTGGTGTTTTGCCTTATGTAAGAGGTGCTGGAAGTGGTAATCTCTGGCTAAGAGGTAAGAGTAAGCATGGGGAAGGGATAATGTCTTCAGATGTTAGGCCTGGAGCTGTCTGACCACAGTCTCCTAATCTTAGTCAGACTATTACTATATGGATGCCCAACTTAGTTGTAGGCCATGCCTGATACCCCTAAAATAGCATCATTTCAATGTAAGCTAAAAGATACAAATGGTACAGAAATCAATGAGCATATCTATCCAGCCTGACAGTAGCATAAGCTGTTATTGCACATTTGAAAGTCGTATTATACATCTTAAACAGAAAGCTGTGCACACTGAAAGGCCTGTGTGTAAATGGGCACTTGAACTGCGAACAAAACAGACTGTTGCATGTAAATGAATGTGTGAGCATGGAGATACTCCCCCAACAGTCATCTGCATGCATGCCAAGTGAAACGCACCAGCAAGGCATTGCTGGTGGTAGCAGTGGTATATTAGTTTTCATGCCTATAAGACCTTGAAGATCCCGTGGACTGTAAAAGATGTTTAGGGGAGAGGGGAAATCTGTTGTATTTATTTTCTCTTTGTGGACTTTGGCAGTGGTGGAATTACTTTTTAACCTTTTCTTCTTATTCATCTGATGCACTTTGAGCGATAAACCCCCTTTAACAAACAGGAAGGTGAAGATGCCAGGAGGGAGGAGAGGAAATGTCTTCTGTAGAGCATACCATTTACAAACAAACATGTCTGTGCTTGTGTACTGAGGTTCCCTGCTAACGGTTCCTTTTTTTTTCCTCCTTTCAGTCTGCCCTCTGTAGAGATACAGTGGGAAGAGCAGCACTGTGAATATTGTTAATAGACCTCTTTTACAGTCCCTGAGAAGGTACCTTAGGAGGGGGGTGAAATGAGAAGTCAAAGGAAGGTCCAGATAAGGCAGAGAGAGTCTCTGATGCTCTTGAAGTGCTTTTATTGAGGGCACATCTACTCTGTTATCCCCAAGATGTGGTGCCAGAGAGGAGTTCCCTAACCAGAGACTTAGCAAGAGTTTCAGGGTACTTTGCTAAGGCAGGAACGGGGCTTATTCTGCACAAATACCTGAAGCACTCTCATGTAGTTCCATCCACAGAAAGTCACCCTCTGGCCCACCAAACTGCTGATACATGACCCATATTGGCTTCTTTCTTGTTCTGCTATGAACAAGGACCTTCTCGAGGGGGCCTGGCATGCATGTTTATAGAGTGCCCTTCCTTTCTGGATGGTGAAAGGATGCATTCAGCTGCATCCTCCAGCCAGTGCGTGGAGCAGTCCTACTAATTGCCTCCTTTCTTGGTTAAGGAGGGCAGAACTAAGCTGTGCTCCTGCACCACCTCCAGAAGATGCGAGCTAAGAGCGCAGAGCTCTTTGTCAGTGCCTGAGCTGAAGGCTTTGGATTTTCTCAGCCTGCTCCTTTATTAAGTATGACCTTATTCTCATTGTGAGCTTCCAGATGGAGTGCCTAGGGAAAGGTGAGCAGCACACTAAGTGCATCCAGTGCTTTACTTCTTCCACAGCATGATCAGGTGTGGGACACACAGGCATAGACAAGGTGTGTCTTGAGGGGTGACCTGTTTCTAGGTGTGGATGGGAGTCAAGGTTCCATGACAGAGCTTCTTGATACGTTGGTATCCTTTGATGCTACTGATCAAAGAACTCTTTGAGCAGCATCAAGGACCCAGCAAGAGGGCGTCACTCCATTTACGTTTGCTGGATAAGTTGCAGCATCAGTATCGCCCCCTCCTTTCTGCTCTTTTCTATGCACAAGCAAGCCCAGAGCACTGAGATGTGCGACACAATGTGCTGCTTTGCCAATAGCACATGCACATGTCTCAGTTCTGCATACCCTTCTCCACTGAGGCAATCTCTGACAGCCTCACCAAGATGCTTCCCTGCCTGGAGGAAAGAAGCAGATTGGAGAAAGGCTGCTACTTCCAACCGTGCACAGAGATGACAAAAGTGTTTCTGACAGGAGGGCTATACTCACTATACACCATATCTCACCATCATTTGAGGCATCTGACTACCAGCTATTAAAGCAGGCCCTCTCCTGCTGGTCATGCTGAGCTGCGAACACTTCTTGAGCATTCAGATCACAGAAGCAGCAAGGAAAGCATGCTGCCATGCTTGCAGAGGTGGCCATACACAGCTTCTTGCCCTGAACAACTTATCCTGAAGGTGAAAACCTTATGATCCAAACAAGGAAAATAATACTGCATCAAATGTCACTTTGCGACTTCCTGGGGTTTTGAAGCAATAGATCTATTCCACAAAGCAGGTCTAGGCAACCTTGTTGATCCATACTCCATCTGAAACTGTCATTATCACATCAGAACACTCCTCCCACTTGGCAGTACAGACTGTGGTACATGGGAAGATCAGTTTTCAAGTAACATTGATAAGGGGAGGTACTCTTCTTGGACAAGCTCCCTTGAGCTACAGCCATTCCTCCCCAGAAAAGAAAGAGGAATTAGATTTTTCTAGTAGATGGTAAGGAAGAGAAAACTATCTCAGCAGTGAAATTGCTCTTGCTGTTGCCAGGAGCATCTGATCAAGAGTCACCAGGGTGGGTGATGGGCAGGTCCAGTTCATAAACTGGACCTAGATCAGGCAATAGTTGTCTGTTGGATGAGTTTGGAAGTTATTTAGTTTGTCCTTCCAAATCTGGTTGGAGGCAAGACCCTGAGAGAAGTCCTATGCCTCATGCTGTGTATTTTCCTGGTCTTTAAACATGTCTGGGAAAGACACAGTTTCACTGTTTGGTTTTGTGTGGCTCAGCCATCCTCCATCTGCATGACAAACAGGGAGGCTTTGTGCCAGCTGGGGAAGCAGCATATGTGAAGAGACAGCCACCTGCCCCCTCGTTAGTGCAGCAGATAATTGGAATGCCCTCTCCACGCCAGGCTAGATCACCAGGCAATGCCACGTGTCAGCAGTGAAAAGGATGGGCTTGAGAGAAGGTCATATCATATGAATGAGGAAGAGCATCCCCTCTCCCCACCCAGAGTGTCCAGACAGGGCTTGGGAGGACAGGCCATGCCATCAGGGATTGTCAGCCTGCTAAGGGGAGAAGCTCATGGCTTGTCCCAGGTAGATGATGCCCCCATCCATCTCAACCTCCCCTGGATCTGCTGCAACTCAGAAACAGCCTCTCAGTCCTGCAGAGAGGTCCTTAAAGGAGGACTGGTGGCTTAGCTGCTTTCCCTGTGCCTGAACATCTTTCCAGCTAAGGTGGTTTGCACTCCTGCTTTCCTTTTAACTCCTCGGCTCCCTGTCAGTGGTGCCAACTGGTTCGCCTCATTAAGCTACAGAGGAGGAGGCCCTCGGATTGATGGTAGGCAGGTTTAATGTGGCTCTTTCTGAGCACTCAAGTGCAGCATGTAGGAGGCTGCTGGGGAGATATTCCCACAGGCTCCAGCAGAACTGACTGATTGAAGTTGCTCTGAATTGATGGCTAATGGGGGAGCTTTCTTTGATAGCTCTTTCATTCTGGGTGCAGCTGGATAGAAAAAGATAGCTCAACACGAGGGAAAGGGGTTTTATTCCCCCACTCCTTTATTAACAGATGCTTCCAGGGCACTCCAGCAGCAGAATGAGATCTAATGAAAACCTAATGATTTAAATGATTCTTAACTCCTTCTCTTTAAGCAGGTGCTCACTTATGCACATCAACTGCATATAAGCACTGAGGACTGAGTGGACAGCCAGACTTAATCGGAAAGGTGATAACTGTACAAAATGAAAAATCCTTTGGGAAAGTTTAGGTCACCGGGATCGGATGCAACCATCCCATCCATGGCTGTGCAAGTGGGTTCTTGTTTTGGTATAGGTGTCGTAGGTGCAAGCAGGGCATCTAATGCTTCAGTGTGATGGGTTGTAAGGTAGTGATGGAGTTGAGAGGCAGGTGCAGAGCTGGTATAGGGATCCAGGGAAATGCAGGACAGGAGGGAGTAGTGTTAATGGAGGCTTTAGAGAAACTTCTACAGCACTTACTCATATTATGTATGGATCAGGCTGTTGTGGCAAGAATTAGGCGCATTCAGGCAGAATTATATCAAAACTGATCAACAGAAACTGGCTAATGGTGTTCATGGAAGACTCTGTTCAACAGGCTCATTGCAAGTACTTTTCCTCCTACAGTATCTAACCTTTTAATGACACAATAGATTTCTTCCTATTGCCACAAGTTCTACATCCCCTAAAGTCCCTGTCAGCCAGATGTCCCTGCAATCTGTGTGTATCCATGAGTTGACATATTTGTGACTATACTGTTTCTCGTTCTCATACACAGATCAAGATGGGCGTTATAGAGGCCAGAAACTCCAATAACTTGATCCAGTTTGAGGAGAGATTTTGGCTGGTATATACCAGTGCTGACTTGGAGCACAGTCATATTGCCCCATTTGAGGATCTGACTCATAATTTCCAGTCGAAGCCCTGGCACGTGGCTGACTGTGGCAGGGCACTAAAGAAGCCATTTATGTAGGGCTTGCTTTGCCCATTTCCCCTGTCTTACACAGCAGCCGTTTGCCTTCAGTGATGTGTGCCATGGCCCATCTTAAACTGCTCAGCTAAATTTAAGAGAGGCAGAAAGTTCACCCTTGCCTGGAAACTTGGTCGTCATGTTGCAGTTAAAACCCCTTTGCTTTTTACAAGAAAAGACTTAGCAGTGACTTTCATAGGCAGGTGATCAGGAAATGCAGTTTCTTATCTCAGAGATAGGAGCTTCACTTTTTAATGCCATGTTGAAGAGTAAGAGAAACCTTTGTCTGTCTCTGAAAAAGGTGCTGCTCTCATAAACAGCACCCTATTCTTCAACAGCAGAGAGGTTTTTGTTTCTAAAAACAGAAGTTTTCATGCACAATGCATCAGAGATTCCTTGATCATCAAGTTCAGGTCATAACACAGGTGAAAATGGGTATATCTGCTTGGTTGGGATCTATGAGAAGACTTTGAGCTATGACAGCAGACAAGCTGACAACAAGCTGCTACACAAAGCAGGGAGGGCCCATCCTGGCCCTTTACCTTATTAAGATCCTGTTCCCCTTCTACTTGTGTTATGCACAACCTCAGTTACAACAAACTCTAATGGGGTCAGTCCTCCTCCCTTCCCCTGCTTGTAAAATGCTATGTGGGAAGGAAGGTTTCCATGTTAACTGTGAAGTCACTAACTACCTGGGGTGATGTCCTGTGACTTAGTGCAGCTGATGCTGGAGGCAGTCCCATAGCATTTCATCATGGCATCAGTCCCTCTGCCTGGCTAGATTAGGGTTATGGAGCCACAGGTGAGGGAAACAGTGGTGCAGGTTCATAACAGCTTAGTATGGTAGCAAGAACATCCTCATGTATGAGTTGCATTGATCCAGTGCATTGATGTGTTTTTGCAGCTGTAATTTTAACAAGTCCTGTGTGCTGTTCTCCTCCTTTCCTCCCCTGTGTTGTGTGCTCATCTTCCATGAAGTGACGGCAGCTAGACCCTGCTGTGGTCAGTACATTATGGAGCATGGCACAATGCTCATCTTACAGTGGATGAATGGAAGGAAGGTCTGGAAAGGACCTCACAAGCTAACTGCTCCACAGCCCTGCGTAATGGCAGGGTCAGCTCTTCCCAAGCCGTTCCTAATAACTGTTCCTCTAGCTTCTCTTGAAAGACTCACACCCTCTCAGGTCAATTTATGCTTGTGGTATATTGTCCTTGCTGTTCTTCCTGAGGTCTAACTGAATCTTCCATGTTGCAGTTTAAGACCGTACCTTCTTGACCTATCTGTCGTGAACCAGGTGCAATCATCTATTACTTTCTTTATTCTGTGGGGGCCTTGCCCATGATTTCATCACTTTTATTGTGTCCTTCTTCAGTCTTTTTTAAGGTAAGCAGATCTTACTGGTTTTGTCTCTTCTTGTAGCTCCTATGTTCTAGATACCTATTCTCTTGCTTCTTTCTGGACTCTCCAGTTTTGACCACATCCATCCTGCCCTCACTCCTCCATGCTTGTCCTGCTCTGGCCTTTCCAGTGGATTTACAGTTTGTCAGATAAATACATTAGCTATGTGTTGATTGACACAGTCTGATCATAGGTAATGCAAATAGGGGAAGGCATTCATGACCCCATCAAATCAATAGATATCTGCTGATTCCCCATTCTGGGGCTTGAACATGAAGCTGGCCTGGCAAGCAGTTGTTTTCAGCTGTGGAAGGGAAACAGGTATGAAACCAGCCGTGCCTGCCTTTGGCCAGGGTACAGATGGATTTGTGCTGCTGCCAGTGCAGTTCCCATCTGTCCCCATCATCTTGACCAACTATGGAAGTCATTCCTGGCTGCTACTCTATAGCTGAGCCATTAGGCCACAAGCAATGATTGATTGTAACTGGAACAATTATTTTGTGAGCTGCACTAGTTTTACCTTTGCTGGATGGTGCTTCAAATACTATTTCACCAGTAGTAGTTACAAAAATAGTATATTCTGTAGCTTCTACTCTATAAAGTACCCTCCAAGCTGAGCCACCCAGGGTGCAGGGATTGTTGCAAATACATCACAGAGGTAAATGGCATGACCAATCATCTTCTGTTTATTAAAGAAACACTCCATGTATTTCAAGGATATTCTTGGCAAAGCAAGAAAGAGGGAGCAAAAATCTCACTCCCATGTGCTTTCTGCCCTGGGAAACCTGATCTAGCTGCAATCTTCGCATGTGCACTTAGCTCCTAAGTTCACCACGACACAGCTGCACTGGAGTCAGGGTGTCTCAACAGTTGCTCCTCACATTGGCATCTATACAAGGGACCAATCTGGCCCTGGAGCCTGTGCTCCACGCAACACTCATGTTGAACCATCTACACCCCTGTCAGCACGTCTGCACATCAAAGCTTAAGCTGGCAAAAGAAGCCTCAGGTCTGACAAACTGCTTGGAGCTTGTTCACACTGCACATGTTCTTTTTCTCCCCCTCCTTTTCCAGCTCCATCCCAATCTTCCTTCCGTGAACTAGGGCCAAATACTGTCCAATATTTCCCGAAAGAGAGGGGGGTTTGTACCATTTCCCCTGCTCCTACTTCACAGTAGCCTGATTTTAATGGCATTCGAGATTGTACCACTGAGATGTTAGACTGAGGGCTTTGCTTTTGAAAGCTAAGCCTTCCTTCTTTTCTTTCCTCTTGCATTTTATCCCCCTTACTTGCATTTCTGTTCGGGAAGTATTGACTGTTTGAACCCATATATGATGCTGGTGGAGAACAGGTCATCTTTGTGTTTTGGGGAGGGAGGGAAGAAGCATTCATTCCCTGTGTAGGAAGAGGGTTTGGCAGGTCTATTTCTTCCCATCAGTGGGGTCTTACAGTTCACTATAAGAAAACTCAGGGGTGAAAGCAGCTGAGAGAAGCTGGGGCTGGAGGGAAAGAGTAAGAGCCTGTCTGTCTGTGATGCTGAACTGTCTGGGCAGCAAGCAGCATTGGATGCAGGAAGGAGGTGGCTGGGAAGGCACAAGTGCAGGCAGGCAAAACAGTCTGGGATATGGAAGCAGCCCATTTTAGCTGGTGGGTGAGGAATACAGTGAGTGAATATGAACCCAAATCATTCTGAAGAATTAGCAAGGATGCTCAGGCAGAGCAGGAGCCTCAGTTCAGTCACCAGCACAGAGGGCTGTTGGGATCCCATGCTGGGCAGGGCAGAGCAGAGCAGCTGAGCAAGGGGACCACATACCAAGCAGCATCTCCAGGGGAACCCATTAATACAGTAGGTGAGGCTCCTAACTGGCATGATTTGCTCTGGCTGCCTTCAAAGCAAATAGCGTAATGCCAGCTGGGAAACTGACCATAAGAGGAAGGTTATCTTCAGATCTGAAGGGACTGCATTGCCCTCCTTAGGCTGTCTCTGAAAAAGGAGTGCTCTGTACAAATGCTCCTCTCTCTCTCCGAGTAGATTATCCTCCTTATTAGAAGGATAAGAAGGAAAAGTGCCTTTGTTTTAACTTCTGTTTGGAGTGAAAGGGAAAAAATGCAGCTGTTCCCAGACTTGCTTGCCATAGCTTCAGTAACTGAGTAACTCACAGGGATTCTGTCTCTTACATTTGTTTCCCTTGTGCATGAGGAAAACCTTGATGTTCTGCTTAGGGACAGGAGGCTATCGGAATAGCTTTAGTACGGTCTTATTCTTGGCTCTCTCTGGCTCTGGCAACTGACCTTTGTCCCACCTTGCCTCACTTCCCATTTCTCCATCTTGCTGGATGTCAAGCGAATGGGTTCAGTAAGCAGTTCCCCATCCCTGCTGTCTGGTATTGCTGTGAAGTTCATACATGCTCTCTCGCAGCCACTCTGTGTTGGCTCTGTTGCTGCATTTGCAGTTTAGCTGAGTCCAGGGTTCTCACTCATCACTTTTTCTCTTAGCTAAGCTTTACAGGTGCCAAAACTGGTATCTTCCCTTCTCCTTGCCTTCACTCCCATTTGAGTGAGGCACTTCCAACTTCTTGTCTGGAATGAGTAGGGGGAAAAAAATTTAGGTTCCCAAGTAATTTTAGTTTTCAGACTAACAGGGCAGTAAATATAAAACAATGGGAAGGAGGAGATGCAGACAGAGTCTGCTGGGATCATCTGTCCATCAGTCAGCAAGAATGTAGTTCTTTATTCATTTACTGCATCTTCTCATATCATAAAACACAATCCAGATGAAGAGGTGGGGAAGATAGATTTTGTACTCCATAAAGAGCCCATTTCTTGCACTCCTGGGCAAGACCACCAATTTCTTCAGATGGGCTCTGCTCTGCTGAAAATGAGAGAGACCTGAATGTCCAGTGTTAACTGTGAGCAAAACATTGTGCTGCATAGGCTCTGCTCCTAACACTGTGCTCTGAAGTACCTGGAGACACCACCACAGCCTTTGAGGGGTCTCCTTCACTTAATAGTGACAGGACACTTTGGATGTTACGGACCACAGAGAAATGCTTTCGTGTTTTCCAAAGAACTATGGGATGATTTATCTAGGGAGGGCAAAACCATCTTGGGCTGGAAAGTATGTCAGGATTTCATTCTGCTCATGATCCCTTATTGCAAGAAGAAAGTGGAAAAAGACATAGAAAAACATGATTTAAAGAGAGTACATAATCCAGAAGCTACATAGGCAGTGACCTTGACACAGGCTCAGTGAGTGATGGGGAACTGTTTCACTGAAACAGGACTCATGATTTAGTGGGAGATGTCCCTGCCCCTGGCAAGGGAGTTGGAACTAAATGATCTTCAGGTCCTTTCCAACCCTAACTATTCTATGATTCTGTGATTCGATGATTCTATGACTTAGTGGGTACGCATGGTGAATGGACCTTCACTTTGGGTTTCCTGTACTATTGGGCCATGTCCTAAGCTATACAGAATGCTTGGGGAATTTGGCCACCTGACCTGGCTGCTAACATGTATTACAGCATCCCCAAAGGACTGCTGTTAGCCTGTGTGATTAGCTCTAGCCCAAAGAGCTTTTGCCCTGTCCTTTCCCATTCCACCTTCCAGTGAGTGGGTCCACTAGACCATGTTCACTCCCTCTAAGCATTTCCTACACTCAGGGTTTTCTGATGGTTGGTTAAGCTGTTTGCAGTGATAAAGGGGTTGGAGCATTGCACCACAGGTGCAATTTTATTCATTCAGAACATCCAGGGAACACCAAACTCATAGAATCATAGAATAGTTAGGGTTGGAAAGGACCTTAAGATCATGCAGTTCCAACCCCCCTGACATGGGCAGGGACACCTCCCACTAAACCATGCCACCCAAGGCTCTCTCCAACCTGGCCTTGAACACCACCAAGGACGAGCATTCACAACTTCACTGGGCAACCCATTCCAGTGCCTCGCCACCCCTACAGTAAAGAATTTCTTCCTCAAATCCAATCTAAACTTCCTCTGTTTAAGTTTGAACCCATCACCCCTTGTCCTATCACTACAGTCCCTAATGAAGAGTCCATCCCCAGCATCCCTATAGCCTCCTTCAGATACTGGAAGGCTGCTATGAGGTCTCCACACAGCCTTCTCTTCTCCAGGCTGAACAGCCCCAACTC
>JASSUY010029859.1:0-52040 GCA_032466535.1 Forpus xanthops
GCTGAAAATCCAAAACACAGTGCTACACCAGCTACTGCTTAAAGAAAAATGACTGCTGCTGCTAAACCCATGACAGCTTGTCACTTAAGAAATTAGTTTCTTGGCTCTTTGCCATCAAGATGCTAGGGACCTCAAAAGGAATTGAATTCTGGGTAGAACAGAGCATGCCATACACCTCAGAGATTATTCTTGTCATTATAGAAGCTATCTATCTTCTTCCTGAGCAGTTGATGGACTTTTCTCATCTTTCTGGGAATTTGGTTGTTTGGGTCTTGTTTTTATTTTTTTCTTTAATTTTGCCTTGGAAAAAAAGGGGAAAAAAATTGTAAGTGAACAGATATCAGTCACCTCTGCTCTGGGGAGGCTGAGAGACCTGAGCTGGTTCAGCCTGGAGAAGAAGGCTCTTGGCACACTCTGCAGCTTCCAGTGCCTAAAGGGACTACGAGAAATCTGGAGAGGGGCTTTGGACAAGGGCTTGTAGGGACAGGCCAAGGGGAATGGCTTTAACCTGCCAGAGAGGAGACTGAGTTAGCTCTTAGGCAGAAGCTCTTCCCTGTGAGGGTGCTGAGGCGCTGGCACAGGGTGCCCAGAGAAGCTGTGGCTGCCCCATCCCTGGCAATGTTCAAGGCCAGGTTGGACACAGGAGCTTGGAGCAAGCGTCTCTAGTGGAAGGTGACCCTACCAATGGCAGGGGTTGGAGCTAGGTGAGTTTTAAGGTCTGTTCCAACACAGTGTGTGTCATATCTAGAGTTCACATTATAAAATTATTTAGCTTGAAAGTGCCTTTAGCTCATCAACATCAGTAAGATTTTGCCTGCCCTAGGAACTAGATGTTCCTGTTGTGTTTCTTTTTAGCTCCTTTGATTCTGTAACATGTTTTTTTCTTCTCAGCAGCTTCTCCAGTAATAAGTCACATCTGAGTATTGTCAAGCCATTTAGTTGAAATGAAAACCATATTTCCATTTTAAAGTAATAATTATGTGTGTTTTGCAGTATAAGTCTTCCAGAAAGAGTTCAAGTGGAAATGAAAATGATGAGGTGAGAAACAATAACTGTGTAAAACATTTCAGAAAATACTTCATTACATTTGTCTTTTTCTGAGCACTTACGAGTCACAGAACAGGAGAACACTGGTTGGAGTCCATTCAAACAAACTGCATTCCAGAGCAGCAAAAAGTAATTAAACTCCTTCATTCAAAAAAGGTCATCAAGAAAAGTAGACATTTACTTGCTTTGGTGATAGGGAAGTTAACTCACCTGTCAAGCAGAGGGGATGTGAAGGTAATGCTCAACACAGTGAGCAATGTTTCCTTGACTTACACGTTCTTAGGCTCAGTAGCTGCCAATTTGTTGCATGCTTGACAAATGTTGCATGTCTCACGTATTATGTATTTCATAATTCCATGTTTCTTGTGAAATCATAATCTTCATTTTTATAATTTCATCTCTTTGATTTCTTTTTAGCAAGACAGTGATAATACTAATGTGTCCCCACAGTCTCCTGTCTCGTCTGAGGTACAAGTTTGTGGGTTTGTTTTTCATTCAACAAACATTTCTTTGTGTGCATTACTTGTCACTACACGAATGTAAAGTGTTTCCTTTGAAACTGCAATTAGAAATATTTCATCATCATAAATCAAAAATAGAAACCAGAGACAGATGGTACAGCTTGATTTAACTTTGCAGCTGTCTGGTCTCTCCTAGATGGCTTCTTTTTGACCAGTCTGTGGAAAGGTGCATTGCTTTGTCTCCATTATCTTTCCTAATGAAAGCAGCTATTAAAGCAGAAATGAAACTTGCACACTGTGCAGACATCCCCTGTGCATTAGCCATCCAGAGGATTTAAAGTGAAATGTGTGAGTTAGTGTGTTATTTATCACAAGGAGCCCAAAAGTGCTGACTCTTTGGGAGTTTCGTCCTTGGTGATTCTAACTGTTCCCTTTGTGGTGCAGCTTTGCAGCCTTGTGCCCTGGTTGCTTCCCTTTTGAAGGGATGTCAATGGAGCTGCATCCACTAAGCTGTGAGAAAGCATACCAAAGATCGTTCATGTTTCCCCCTTACATCAATAAGGAACCTGAGCAAGCAGAATTGAGAACATCTCATTCTGAAATGAGTGGAAACAATGAGCTGTCCTATGCATACCAAATCACTGAGTGCATATTTTTTTAGATGGTGAAATGAGAAAAACCTGATCTTCGTAATAGAAAGTAAACATTTCCTAAGAAATATTTTGATACCAAGTGTTGGGAGGATACTCACATTTGCTTTCAGCTGGCTTAAAATGCCGTTCACAGAATGGTTTGCAGTAGTTTGAAATGGGTTGTAGTAGATTTTAGTTAATCTGGTGCTGCTTTTCTTCCTCACTAAGGCAACTTGATCTCCATTTAGCAAGCTTACTTTCATTCCTCTTCTATACTGTCCCCTTTAAAAGAGGGCATTACACTTAAGCGAAAAGATGTTTTTCTCAGGCAAGAATAATTTAAACACTATCTTGGTGGAACAAAAGTGAGTTCTTTTAATGATTGGAAGAAAATTGACTTTATCTCTTTTAACAGGATTATGAAAGGACAGATAGCAACACTCATGGTCCATTTGGTCTCAAACCAAGGTCAGGTAAGCTGCAGTTCTCTATCATGATGGGAACAATTATTCGTTTCCTGGGCTGTCATAGATGGTAAGGATGGAGGATATGGGAGTGGGAATGGCTGTGAAGAGATGCAGCAGTCCATTCTGTGTACTTACCGTGCGCATGGTGCTAGCAAGGACAGAGGCAGCTGCTTACAAGCGCACTGACTGGTGCATACTTAGTCACTGCAGAGAGCAGGGCAACAGTTCGTTCTTGAGAGCTGATGGCTGAGGCAGGGGGTTTCAAGAGAAGGGTGCTTTGAGCAGAGCTTTGCCAGGAGTTTCATGGCTTAGTGCTTTGTTGCACTCTGACTCTTCCATTACTCTGATGCGCCCTTATAAGAGAGCTGTGTTGTCTAAAGCAGACCTTCAGTCCTCTGAAATCTAGGTAGATAAAATACATTTTTTTCAGTTACTATATTCTTTTGTTTGCAAGTGTCTGTGAATACTGGAAGAGTCCCTATGCAGTCCTTTTTACAGTTAATACTACTCTTCCCTGTTTTTAAGGGAACAGTCTTCATGCAAATTCATTAAGAAAGAATGATCTCGGCTCCTCAGTTTAATTCAGTGAAATGATCTCTCTACTAGGAGCCTGTGAGCCCTCAGCAGCAGAGTATGCCTGGCTGAGGTGACACAAAAGGCTGCTTCTTTGTAAGCAGTTGTATGAAACTTCAGTGCCAGAGGTAGTTAGGGTAGTTGCATGTCCCAGGACATGCCTGGGTGGGATTTAGAAGTTTCTGAGTTATGTACAGAAGAGGTTTTATTTGCCAATGTTCTATAAAATGATAGGTTTGTCATTTGAAGGCTTTCTGCCCATGAAGAATATAAAGGGAAGGTAATAATTTAACACACCTCCTTTTTAAAGAACTCTTGAACTTCTGGATGAGGCACTTCATATTTTCAGATAAACTCTTCAGAAGTAATCATTGTATCTTTGCATGTGTGCATTTAACACATGTCTCTGTGTGTGTATAGATATGCATATTTTAAAGCTCTCAATGTAAGTTGTATTAGAGAACTCTGTCCCTTTTTTTTAGTCTCCATAACAAATTTAAACTTGATTAAAGAGTCAAACATAATGAAAATACTTTCAAAGCCAATTTCAAGGTAAGCTTGGAAGATGTGCAGGTGGAGCTGTAGATCTCAAACAGGTATTTCAATGGTGAAGTCAATTCTGTCTCCCTATTTCCCAGTTACCCATTTGCGCTTAAAGATGGTCTCTGTATTTTATTTGAAAGAGAAGTTTCGTAGGCGGCACCTTTTACATCAGGATACTTAAATATGTTTGTTCCAAAAAGGCCTGCAGCTTTTTTCCCTATTTTTTCCCTTCTGGGACTTTTGGTTATTAGTCAGTGTTTTAAATCTGAATTCTGAAAACTAACTTCAGTAATGTTCAACAGCTTTCAGCCGTGCATCACGCCAGGACTATGGAGCTGTGGATCCTGGATTTACAATGAGAAGGAAAATGGAACATTTAAGGGAAGAAAGGGAACAAATACGACAGCTTCGCAATGTAAGTACCCTTACATACTGCATGGGTGCAGTGCCTTTAATTTAAGCCTTTATTAACCACAACTTAAACTTTTATAACAAAAGCCTGCAAATCATTACTGTTGTACAAGGGCATCTCTGTAGTGATACTTCTTAAGAAATTTCATGTAGCAGGCTACATTAGCTCTGGTTTTGATTCCACTAAAATGCCAACAGGGAACTAAATATGTTGTAGCTGAAAATTGAAGTGAAATGAAAATCCTTATTTTTTAGGTTTTCCTAGGGAGAGAGATGACAAGGGTGCTTGTGTTTGCTGCTATTTGACTTGATATTTGAAGCAAAACTCTTTTTGAGTGTAGGAAGTTGTATACAATACTGAATGGGATCTAAATTTTAGACTTCCAGTAAGTTGTTTTCTGTCTAGTTCTGTTCTAAAGATACAGAACAGTTATAATTAACTATAAATCAGGTAAGCTCTGCTTTCCAAAGCAGGAGGAATTTGGGGTGTGACTTCTCTGGAGGCTGTTTCTGTCTTGTCTGGTTCACTTCCTGAGCAGTAGAGACTTGTTGCTGGGGTGTGAAAAATCGGTTCCCACTTCTCTGTTTTGCAACACAAGTGTGGGTGCTTCTTGGCCACCCTTTTCTCAGCTATTTCACTGTCACCTGCATGAGAGAAATACCCGTACCCAAAGTGGTTGTGTTCCTCTATTTTATTCTTTTTATCCTAGTAAAGTTGTGCATGATTTCACCCCACAGATTGTGCACGCTAACAGTCAGTGAGGTGTTCAGCCTGACATTTCTGTCCTTAAATTCTGTGCTTTCCTATTCAGAGTAGCGAGTTCATGGAATGGCTTTGAGAGCTGTGTATCATGGTAGTTGTTGCCTCAATGTCTTTCTCAATGTATGTGGCTGTATTATTTAAAAAAAAAAAAACAACAAGCAAAGGGAATATAAGGTTTATGCTGAAGAGGAAAGAATATTTGTATGAAATGCGAGTTATCTCCATTTACTTCACTTAAATTTTAAAATATCCCTTTTAAACTGAATGCTTTAAAATCGAAAGTTAGCTTATGTTGAGAGTAACTTATTTATGGACTTTTTAATAGAATCTTGAATCCAGGTTAAAAGTAATTTTGCCAGATGACATTGGAGCAGCATTGATGGATGGAGTAGTTCTTTGCCATTTAGCCAATCACATAAGGCCACGTTCTGTTGCCAGCATCCACGTACCATCGCCAGCAGTGGTAAGTGGTTTATCTCACTTCTGTTGCATCTTAACTGAAAGCAGGCATTTCAAGTTTAGTACTAAGGCATCATGAATCATGTTGATCATGTTAACTGGCTACATTCCTCACTTCAATTTTTCGTCAGAAAGCACGAAACAGAAGCTCAGAAGTTTTCTTTGAGAGTTCATTTCACAAGCTGGGTTTTCACAGAACTTGTGTTTTAGCAATTATAACTGTATTTGCATCAGAAATGACTGATGACCTACCATCCTGTCTTTACAGCCTAAACTCAGTATGGCAAAATGCCGAAGAAACGTTGAGAACTTTCTTGATGCTTGTAAAAAGCTGGGCGTGTCACAGGTATACTGATTGTTTTATTGACTTATTAATAACCACAAATATGTCAGCAAATAACTGAAGTTGAAGGGGTTTGAATGGCTTAATTCAATTAGCAGTAGTAACTGTAAAACTGACTGGAACTTCAAGATGTGAAAGGAAGTCCCATTTCTACCCTGTGGCATGAGCTTGAGGAAGCTACTTGATGGGTTTCTAGTCTGTTCCTTATAGTAAAAATGATACTGGACTCATTATAAATTATCTAAACAGAGAAACTGATGAGAGAGGGTAATGTAATACTTGAAAGCCTTGAGTTTAGCAACTCACTGTGTGAACTTCTGTGTGCCTAGAAGAATCTTGCAATTACAGAACTGCTTAGCTGTCATCCTCAGCAGAACTATAGTTGCAGCCCATTATTTATGCTTCTGTTGTCCAAGTTTATCCTTTTCCTTCCTTGCTATGAGGGGGGGAAAACCCCTCAAGTTCAAACTATTTCCTGCGTATTGGGAGAGACAAAAAAACTATTGACCTGTTTTAGTGGAACAGGAGTATTTAATGGATTGAGAAGCCTGGGATACTGCTCTGCCACAACTTCTGTCCAGTGTGGAGTCACAGGCAATTCAGAAGACAGAGATGAATCATAGTAACAGCAGCTAGCATTTGGAAAAGTTGTCCAGTTTGTCATCTTTCAGTTTGAAATTCCAGCACTTTATTGGGGAATGGCTCATTATCCAGTTTATCAACCCTTCTTTCCCAAGGGAAAAATTGCTCATAAGCCTATAAAACAAAGTGAGGGGGAAGCAGAGCACTGAGCCAGCAGTGCCTATCAACTGTTATTTTGGCTCTGCTTATGAAAACAGTCTTTGGCCATATGAAATTAGCAGTCTTGTGTCTTTTCTAATGCTGTCTTAGTTTCATACTTTAAACTGATCTTGGATAGAATTAATAAATTTGTAGCCATTCTGTTACGGTAAAGAACCACATGTGAAATTTAAGGTCAAAGACACTTTTCTGTATAAGTGTCTCAGTCGTGTATGTGTGACTTCAGGGAACCTGCCTTGAAGAAAAAGAGAATGAAACTTGATACATGTACTGCTTTGTTTTACAGGAGAGACTTTGCTTGCCTCATCACATCCTGGAGGAAAGGGGGCTGGTGAAGGTTGGCCTCACAGTTCAAGCTCTGCTTGAATTGCCTACGTTGAAAGTACCTCAGCTTTCCTCTATGTGACACAGTTCCTTGGGAGCCAGACAACGTTCCATCCAATCTGCCTGTTTGGATCCCTCTGAGCAGTTCAGCTTCCTACATGGGAACACCCAAGCCATCAAAAACTACTGTCTGTCCAGATGCTGTAGAGAGCCTTACTTTGGAGTTGCAGATGACAACCTTGGAGTCAGCTGGCAGTTAAAAGACCATAATTATTCTTCTTTACTTTTGTAATTGGATGCACAAAGAGATGTGGTAGCATCCAGTTCTCTTCCTGGTTAATTTAAGTTAAAAGCTGCCATTTAGCACCTCACAGTGTTACAGTTAAATGCTGGATTTCTTTTTCTCTCATTGAAAACTTTGCTTGAATTCTTTTACACGTACAAAGCACACCCCCTTCACTTTAATCTTGCAAGTCAATCATTTGATTTCAAGGTAAGACAAAAATGTAGCGTGGTGTGATGGCAGAAACGCGAGCGGCTGATCACTTGTAACCCACTTCCACTCCCTCAGAAAGCTTCATCTTTGTGTTCTTTTTGCACTCCTCATTGTAACTTAGACACTTCTAACATTGCCGGTGTTTAGTCTGAGTGTCTGGTGATTACACAAAGCAGTATCCAATGGGAAAAGGACACGTTTTATTGAGTTTTTTCCAGTCTTCTAGGTTGGTGCCAAATACTTCTTTTCAGTTGTACTGTAGATTGTTTACATGTGAAGTGCCTGTGTAATTGAGAACTCTGAATAGTTGGAAACATTTTTGCAATTTCTTTGTTTAAAATAGATGAAATGGAAATTTTTAAATATTTTACTAGTTTTTTGTAAAATCAGTACGTGAAGATTTAAGTAACGCTTCACACTTTTGATGTTGGGTGTTTTTAAGTTTGTTGCACAATTGAATTGGTTATTTTGTTGTCTAATAATTGGAAGATACTGTAAATACTTTTTATTTATGATATTTAATTTGATAATACCTAATCACTTTTGGGTTAATGTATTGTTGGACAAGAACAAGCTGTCTGCTTTTCTTTAGGACACACAGATGCACATGGTAAGAGGTGAGGACTAGTGATGCACACCGAGTAATTTAGGACATTTTGATAAAACTGCCAAAATCTCAGGTTCTTGCTGTGACTTTCAGGATTTTGTGTAATGTTGCTCCTGAGCTCGTGTTACATTTTTACAACAGATTTATCCATGGTTTAGTTGGGAAATATCACTGTTTCTCTTTTCAGTGCTTACAGGATTTATTATATAACTTACACAAGTGTGACCTAGCACACAGATCAGTTGGTACAAATGTCACTGTACTGAGACATTAGGCCATTAGACTTTTACTGGATAAATGGGGAAAAGAACACATTCCACTGTAGGGGGTTTTTGAGGCTTCTCTTAAGTTTGTCTATTTGCTTCTGCACCAGGTCTCAGTGTTTTGAGCACATTCTGGAATCATACACAGCTGAGCTGTTCTCCAAAGGAGTTGCTAGTAATTTAGTAATAAATCTGTTTGCATTAGGCTCTTCTTCATGAATAGGTGACTGCACTGAAAACTGCCACAGAGTTTCTGTTTCAGGCTAAGTTTGTTTTGATTGAGGGGTATATTTGCCAAACAGATAACAAGATTCGATTCTATTCTTTCCAAGTAATCAAGGCCCCATCTAGTATAATTCATAAAGGAATGAGGGAGAGGTATTGTTTACTCCTCACAATCCTTAAAATGAGTAATTGAGAGGAAAAATAACCTGCTGACAAGATTCTGTTTTAATGATTCTTTTTAAACCCCTTAAAACAAGCTGATCAATGTGTAATAGTTAAAACCCACTGTTGTTTAGATGGTTTCTTACAGTGCAGCTCCTGGAGAGGCTGGTGTAAAACAGCATACCCCTCAAAAGTAATCTTAGGTTACACAAATACTTGCTTAAGGAAACTGAATTACTTTGACCTTTGAAATGTGGGATTTCAGACCTCTTTAATTGGGTTGCAAATCATCCACGTAAGCCTCTTTTTAACACCTTCAGTCCCCGTTCCTCGCTAAAGGCACTTAACTGGAAAGTCACACTAAGACTCAAATAAGGAATATAATTCATTAAGCAAAATGCTTGTCTGCTGCTTTTGAAGAACACAGCTATTCAAAAGAATAAGTCTTTTGCCTTTCAGTTCCTTGCTGTGGTATTGACAAGACCCACCATGTTCTCTTTCAGTACATTAGCCATAGAATTGCTAACTGTAAATGGTCACTTTCAGTTAATCTGCCTTAAACTGACCTATTTCCTTGTCATATTTAAATGTTTTTTGATCTTGAAGTAATTTTTTTTCCTGCTCAAACTAAATTGATGAAGTTCCATCTTAGTGTAAACATTAAGAACCCCCTTGATGTCATGTGCCAGATGCTGACCAGTTTGGTCTTGGTTGTGGGCTTTTTTAAGCTTAGCTTCTTTCCTAAGTAACTTGAAATGAAGTAACTGGATATGAAATTAATGGATTTACTTTGAAGTGTACCTCTGAAGCTGAAAACTGCTGAAGTAACTTTTTCTTTAGTACTCTGGAGTTCTTCCCACAAATTAGAAGCAGTCTCACTTTGCCATTCCTTGAAAATGATTATGGCCTTCTTCATGCTTACAGGGAAGAATAATCATGATTCTTCCAGGGCTTCCTTTTTAGCATGACAAAGATGAAGGCCTTCAAGTATCCTTCAGAGCAGTGTTGAGAAAAGGTCCACTGTGCCTGGACAAATCTTTTCTCCACTTCCTTTAGCTGCTGCTACAAATAATAATCTAAAGCCTTGCAGAAATTGGCTGTTCCCATTGTGAGGTTTTTGTTTTAGGAGCAACTGTGAAAAATGATGCTCAAGTTCTGTAATACAAATTTTCATTTTAAAGCAGCTTATGGAGATTGTTGGTGTCTTTCCTGTACAAGAATTTTCCCTTTTCTCCCTTTCCATTTGATTCCCAGCATCATCTTGGTTACTTTAGTTTGTTCACAGATCTAGTGACTTCACATTGGTCATTAAAATATGTTTCTCCTTCCTCTTGACTCCAAAAAACTTCTCCAGTGTCACTGGTGAAATACTGTGCTTCCAGAGTCCCTGCTCCCAACAGTTAGTATGTTTGAGATACCCTTTTTCTATTCTGTAGGATGCAATGGCATTAAAGAACACTTGGTACAGCTGATGGGATGGTTAAAGAGAGGCCTGCCCCCCTTCCTGTTGCAGTTACTTAGTTTTTACTTAGGATGTAAAGAGAAGTCACATTGAAAAACTTCAGGAAGCTGCATTGTTTTCCTAATAAAGAGGTAACTAAGGTGCTTTCTTATTGTGAATGCTCTACAGAGTTGCTGCAGTCATTTGGCGTGAACTGTAAGTTACAGAGTGAGTCAACATATTGACGGTCCCTGGCTTTGTGCATATGTTCTGTTTCTCTGTGTCACTGGATGCAGTATGTCACACATAAAAGATCTTTCATTTAAGCAATAATGCCCCAGGTACTGTGCAGTCTTAAAGCAGTGACATTAAAGTAACCGTGATAAAGTGTGGTTGCCTCCCACACAGTATCTCACAAGTGCTTCACATCTGCAACACTGCTGATGCAGTGTGTGAGCTGGGGCACTGCTGGCGATGCAGAAAGCCAGCTACATCTAGAGGCCTTCCAAAAAAGAACTAAAATGATCATAAAATATGGAGGAAACAGTTGAAACAATAAGTACATGAATTGTAAGAATGTCTGGGTGAAATCCAAGCTTCACAGAAGCTAAGGGATGTTCTTCAGCAAAGCAGGAGAGAAGAAGGGTCTCAGAGGTAGCCTTCAGTAAAGAACTCCTTCAGTAAAGGTGGTCAGGGGAGGCCATGAGGATGATCAGGGGCTGAAGCTCTTCCCATATGAAGGCTGAGAATGTTGGGGCTGTTCAGCCTGGAGCAGAGAAGCTGCATGGAGACCTCAGAGCAGCTTCCAGTGTCTGAAGGGGGCTACAGAGATGCTGGAGAGGGGCTCTTCATCAGGGCCTGTAGCGATAGGACAAGGGGTGATGGGTTAAAACTGAAACAGAGAAAGTTCAGGTTAGATATAAGGAAGAAATTCTTAACTGGCACAGGGTGCCCAGAGAAGCTGTGGCTGCCCCAGCCCTGGCAGTGTTCAAGGCCAGGTTGGACACAGGGGCTTGGAGCAACCTGCTCTATTGAAAGGTGTCCCTGCCTGTGGCAGGGATTGGAACCAGATGAGCTTTGAGATCCCTTCAACACAAGCCAGTCTGGGGTTGTATGATTATAAAAATGACACAAGTCAGTTTCAGTTCAGATGTTCCATAGCCAAGTACGTTTTCAAAGAAGAATGTTTAATCTGCTTTTTCCGTACACATTTTCAAACCCTGCTCTTCAAATAACCAGAACCAAAAACTCTTTCCAAGACTACTTTAGTATCTTGATAAATACGAAGGGAGAAGACTAGCTCAAACCAACAGCAAATGGGATTGTTTTGGAAGCTTTTTGTTTTGGCAGAGTTCGGGTTACAGTTGGACTCCCTTATCTTAAAGGTCTTTTCCAAACAAATAATTTTGTGACTTCAGTGGGACCAGAATTGCCCTCCATAGTTTTGGAACTGAGCTACACCAGTAAGTCAGTCACTGAAACAGAATTCCTGACAGTGATGAGAGTTTCCTCACTTCATCCAAATCTGCGTGGAATAAGGTAAACACAACATTTCTTTTCATGACAGTTTTATGAAGGCAGATTGGGAAATAGAGAATACCTGGAAATAAGCACAAGGATCCTTTGGAAGCAGGAGTGAAGCAGTGCAATCTTCCCAGGATTGCCCTATTTGTGTGTGATCTGGTTGTGGTGTGGGGCCTCCCATCACTCAGCATGAAAGTGCAGATGTTCATCCAGCTGTTTGCTAAAACAATGCCTCATGCTAAGCACTGCTGCAATAGTGGGAGTTCCTGCTTCTTGCACCAGCAAGAAGCCTGTGATCCCTGGGACAGCTGTAGAGGAAGGGTTGTTTGTGGATCATGTTGGAGTAACACAAGTGCTTCCTAAATTGTGTAACCTCTGCAAGGAAATTGTGACCATTGGTGTTTGTTCGGGTGTTTTTTTTGGGAACTCATGGTTATAAAACTCAGAAAATGCACCATAAACAGGGGGTGGAGGTGTAAATGTGTGCAGTGCCGGAGCAGTTCTGAGGTACTGGGGATGGTCATGGAGAAACAGATGCTGACATTGTGTATATACATGATAGTGTTTTAGTTCATTTTGCGTCTCATATTCTTGTAAAGTGCATCTTCCTCCCACACATCCAAGAGTATCAACTTGTACAGTACTGTATGGAGTCTCTTTTCAGGATTTCCATCCTTGCTGGAGCTTCCAACATAGACTTTTCTTTTGAAAGCTGTTCCTACTGTTACTTTTTGTAAATAGGTTTTTGTATTCAATTTGCATGGATAAACCCCCATTTCCAAACCAGTGTACATATGTTGTGTATAAAATACAGACTGTTTCATAACTTTCATGTAGTCAAGTTATTCAACATGATTTCACTTCAGGTTTTCTATATTCCTAGTAAATGATGATGATTTGTTGTATGTTCTTTCAAGTGTCTGTGTTGCCGTTTTGATAGATGAATGACCTGCATCAGTCAGGCTGGATGCGAGGAAAAGAAACTTTGTACAGTGAGGGTGCTAAAATCCTGGCGCAGGTTGCCTAGAGAAGTGGTGGATGCCCTATCCCTGGAAGCATTCCAGGCCAGGCTGGATGTGGTTCTGGGCAACCTGGTCTGGTTGGAGATGTCCCTGTTCGTTGCAGGGGGTTGGACTAAATGGGCCTTGAAAGTTCCTTCCAACCCAAACCATCCTGTGATTCTGTCTCTTTTATACTGATAAACAGAAGAAAAATTTACTTATTCCAGAGCAATAGGACACTGACAGATGGCGGTAGGTTAGGACTTTGGTTGTGACCAACAGGGACAACGGGTCTGAGAACATGTCAAGATAAAGACACTGTCACTTGTACCTGGGTCTTTACATGTTTAAATGCTCTCCTGTCTTACACAGCATGAAGACCACCCAGTGTCGTATAGTACATACATTTGGAAGAGCATCAGTTTGAATCATGCTCACAATCGGCTTCATCCTGTCTGGAAACTCCAGCTGACAGAAGAACTCCCAGGGCTGGATCTGGCCAGAGCATGAATCACCTTCTGTGTGGTTCGCAGCAACTGCTACATCCAACATGAGGGAAAAGAATGGCTGGGTTCTGGAACTGTGGTTGTAGGTTATTCATCTCCTCCAGGGTCTGTCAGGTAACCTGTGAGCTGTGTTCTCATGTTGTGGCACCTTTCCAGCTGCTCCAGTGTCCTGCTTGCACTCCAGTTGCACATCCTGTGCCTGCGGCTGCTGATTTACCCTGGTTAAGTCATTGCCATGGCTGTATCCGTGTAACATCCCTCTCTGATTGCAATCCAGAGGTGGATGCAGATACAGAGCCCTGGCTCAGCATTGCTGTTCCCAGGCTCTTTATTGTGGAGACTGAGGAGAGTTTCAAAAACTAAAAGAAGTCCAACACTACCCTGGCTCCTCAGGGCTCTGCTGTCCCTGGTTCTGTGTTCACACATGTTGATCAGCTACAGCCAGCACTCCAGCAGCTGTTCGAACCCTTCCAAGAATGAAAGCTTGCCATTTAATGTTGCAATGACCTCAAAATGTCTATGTCATTGTTTGTGGTTTAATTAGATCAGCCTCATTAGTAATGGAAGTCTTATGCTGATCATATCTTTATTACAGAGCCAAAGAGTAGAGTATAACACACCTACCTGGTTGTCAGAGCTCTAACTGCCCTCAGGATTGAATGATGCACAACTGGGCACAAGTGCTTCCAGTGACTAGCAGGGGCAGAAGAATTAGAACTCGGTGACTTCTCTGACCCTTCACGATCCCAGTTGAAGGCCTTACTTCATGTCATCCTGCAGTGGTTTTCATTGTAGTGAGGGAATAGAACAACCAGACTGTGTGGAATGGCTGTAGGGGTTTTTAGCTAACATTTCAATGGGACCAGCTTACTGGGATACTTGTATTTTTCACCAACTCCATAAATATCTGTCTTTGGAATCTGGTAATTGTGGGTTTAGTATAATTTCACTACCAGAATTCATATAACTTTCTATGTGTCCATACAGACACGTCCTTTGTGTGCAGGGTCTTCTATAAACCAGTTTGTTACAGCTACATCGCATTCCCTGCTCTTCAGCATTTCAGGCAGGTTTGTTGCTGTCTCCTGATGTATTCACAGGTGTTTTGCTGCTCCAAGGTTAGCGTTGACGTCTTTCAATTCTTTTGCAGCTTGAGAAATATCTTAGTGTAAATACTGCTTTGTGTTAGTAAGAATATGACATTCCAGAGACAGGAATTCATAAGCTGTTGAGACACTGTTCACTTCAGCCACTTGCTTTTGATCTCCAGAATTTCCAGTTCTGTAATCAGAAGGAAATGAGAAGAAAAGGAAAGAAACAGCAAATTGTGCTCCCTGGCATCAGCTTCTAACGCACAAACACTGAAAACTATTGGGGACACTTCTGCCAAGAGTGGTAGTTTTGTGATTTTTGGCTCGCGCAACATGAACCGCTATTTCCCAGGAATATCGGTTAAATGGTGATTGTGTTGTTTCTGAGGAAATGGCAGGGAATGGTCAAGCAGTTCCTTCCTGGCTTTGCAAACTAAAGGCTGCGAAAGAGGAGAGGGAATAGAGAGAACTGTTACTGTTGGACCACTGCATCGGGTCAAGCACTGTTTGTTACTTTTGCCTTCTGGGAGCAGTCCCCTCCCTGCCTCTTGATCTGTTCCTGTCACATTCATAGAACCATGGGATCCCAGACTGGTTTGCGTTAGAAGGGACCTTAAAGCTCCTCTAGTTCCAGCCCCTGCCATGGGCAGGGACACCTTCCACTAAGAGCAGCTTGCTCCAAGCCCTGTCCAACCTGGCCTGGAATGTCCCCAGGGATGGGGCATCCATCACCTCCGGACAACCTGTGCCAGGGTTCTACCACCCTCCCTCTACAAAGTTTCTTCCTCTTGTCCAGCCTCAATCTCCTCTTCTAGTTTAAACCCGTCACCTCTCGTCCTGCTGCAACAGCCCCTGCTGAAAAGTCTCTCCCCATCTTTCTTATAGGCCCCTTCTCAAGCACTGAAAGGGCACACACAATAAGGTGGATTGATCTGAAGATGTGCGGCTGCTGCTGGTTTGTTTCTTGGGAGTGCTGTGATTTTGGTGGACCAAAGAAATCCAGAGGGCTTTTTGCCCTGCCCCACACTACGCTCCTTAGCTCAGCTCAGAGGTTGGAGGGGACAGAACATGTGCTGCGATGCCATGGGAAGCACCCACCAGAACTGCTGCTGTGACATAGAGGTGTTCATAACTGTGAGGGGACAAATCTCAACCAAAACAAGACACTGAAAATGGGCTGCCAGGAGTGGCTGAGGGCAGGGACGTGTATGTGCTTCCCACCACAACCAGTGGGAGAAGGCAGTGGCTGGCTTGTGTTGAGTCCTTCCCGGTGGGGAGGGGTTTCTGACGTCGGAGGAATGTTTTCCGGCCAGACGTCCGCAGACAGACAATGTAAAAGTATGGGACAATCAATTTTGTAGTTGATATTCTCAGGCTATAAAGCAGGGCGCTGATAAGGGACAGATGCTGTGGGCTGGAAGATAAGCCAAGGCAGTTCCCCTGGTGAGCTGCAGCTCATTTGCTTCTTCTGGAGCAGCCGCCCTGTTGGGCCAGGAAAACCCCTCTGTTCTACCTCCAGACTCTCTCCTCCAGCACACGCAAACCATTCCTATATCCTCAGCACCTTCCCCTTTCCCAAGGCAGGATGGGCACCTTGGCCAAGCACAGGGTGCAACAACCTCCACACAGCCTGTGCATCGCCCTCCCATGCATGGGCAGTGCCTCCACTCAGCACCACTAGGCCAGGGCATGGATCCTGCCCATGGATCCTCAGTGGATTTCCTCCTACAGGACCAGCATGGAGACTGCATTACCAGCGGGAGGAGGACAAGCAAAGTACGAGCATCAGGTATCAGCACCATGGCACATGGAAAGGAACAGAACAGCACTGGTGGCTTGCAAAGGGCACTGGTCTGGGGAGGAGGGTGGTGGGAGGAGGCTGCACCAGTGGCACTTTGCTGCAGGATATGCATGCTCTGCTCCCCTGGGTGCTGCAGTGATGGAGCGTGGTTCCTGCAAACCCCAACTCTGCTTTTTTCCAGTCCAATTTTCTCAGGAACTGACCGCGTTCCAGCACTCAGGAGCTGGCATTCACCCTACTAGGAAATGAGTCTCGTCTGTTTCAGATGATCTGTCCAATGTGACATTTTCTGCTTAAGTAGCTTACACAATGAAAAATCCATGAATGTTAAATGTTAACCTTGCATAACCCTGACAGCAGGGCCATACATTTACCAGCAGCAAGGGACTTGTTTTCCCCTATCCTTTGCAGAAGTTGGAAGGAAAACAGCCAATTGCAGTGAAGGGAGAACTCACCCATAACCTGCTCACAGCCAATATGCACAGGGTGCTCAAGGCAGCGGGGTTTGTGCTACCCATTTCTACTGCTCTTTACTTTTGAAAGATGCAGAGCAAGCAGCTGTTCACCTCTTCAGTGATCTCCAACCGCAGGTAATGCCCCATCGCCTTCACAGAACCATAGAAACCCAGCCTGTTGGAAGGGAGCTTAGAGCTCATCCAGTTCCAACCCCTGCCACAGGCAGGGACACCTTCCACTACAGCAGCTTGCTCTAAGCCCCATCCAATGGGAATGGTTTCACACCTGAAAAGGGATGGTGCCTCCCTCAGGTCTGTGCAGCACTGGCCAGTGCAAGCACATTGTCAACCTGTGTGAACACAGTGAAACAGGGAGGATAACTGGGAAGTGGAAAGGAGCCTGATCCCGCTTTTGCTGTTCCAAAGCATTCCCATTGACTCCAGCTGGGAAGCAATAACTCATTAATTCGGGCATCAATTCAAGCAGCAATACCATAGGTCTTGTGAAGGTGCTGGAAGGTGGTCTTCTCCCTGCCCCACAAAGGAGACATGCTCCTTCAGTGCCTGATGCTGTTTCTCATGTTCTTACGATCTATCTCTGAATGGTTCCTCAATACTCCCAAACGTGGCCATGGGCAGATCCAGCTCCAGCCCATTGCTTATTGGAGCACATGCACCACAGCCTTCTCCTTTCGAAAGCATCCTTTATCATCCCTCCTTGGGGGAAATGCTGCAACCAACTTCCCTTAACACACAGGGCAATATGAGGATGACACACCTTGTATTGCTGCTCATGAGCCTAGCTGGCCCAGTACTCAGCTTGTTGAAGCATGCATGCCTTGCAATGAGTGCTCCAGGCTGGGGTGAGGGAGGTATTACATGGGGATGCAAGGGAGGAGGATGAATTAAATGGTGTCAGGCAAGGCCATGTTCATGGAACCGTGGAATGGTTCGGGTTGGAAGGGACCTTCGGGCTCATCCAGTCCCATGGACAAGGACACCTTCCACTAGAGCAGGTTGTGATGAGCTGTGCTGGTGTGTCCAGCCCGCAGCAGAGCCGGGAAAGGATGAACGATTCTGTGTGTTTCCTACATAGCCCCGAGGGGCAGGACCGAGGATTGGTGGTGAGCAAACCAGGGCTGGGGCTGGGGGTCACTGCCCGGACGTGGTGCTGATGGGGACACCGCGGCGAGGAGCTTGCAGACAGCCTGCACTGATTGAGCCATTTGGTTTTCATTGTCATGAGTCATCTAAACACCCAAACGTACCTCAGACCTCCCTGAGAGCAGCTGGAGCTGCAGTTAACGCCGGCACCTCGTCAGTCCCAGCAGTGCCCTCTCTGGTGCTGCCTCAGTAAAGCCTCTGGTCATGTGGAAACGCTTACCCCCTTTTCAATGTGGCATCTGATCCCAGCGGGGCCTCTTTAAAACCCTCCACATCCCTGCGAGATGCAGAGCTCGGAGCAGCGTGGTCCCGGGGCTGCGGAGCGGCTCAGCGCTCAGCACAGGCGGACCCCATGCCCTGGGAGGGCCAGGTAAGAGCTTTGGGCTGGTCTGAGGGCTTTCCATGCGAGCCGAGCCGTTGTTTGCTTTTACTTGCCTTGTGAACGCACGAACCGCACTGAGCCGGGAGCGGAGGGAGCTTCCTCCACCGACATTCGTGCTCCGAGTTCCAGCTGCTGCTGTCCTCAGCTCTGTAAGGCTGCGCTCCTTATCGCTGCATCCTTGGACTCAGCTGTGGGACCTTTCCCAGGTTTTTACTGACACAAGGTTTATGTCCTGTTTGATATGTTATGAAGTAAGCTCAGTCATTCCTTCTCACTGGAAGATCTCCATCTGCTCTCATTTCAAACAGAAAGTTACTGGTATCGTTATGTGATGGACTTGAGGGGATTTGATATTAGTTTAAGTTGAAAATGAGCAGTTAAAATTCCTGTATTTTCAATTGCTGCCACGTGTCACCAGGTACAAGTTGTGGTTAACTTAAATCCCCATCCCCCCCCCCAGCCCAATCTGCTCCCTCCCAGCACAGCCTCCTCCGGCCCCCCTGAGCCCCTGCTGACCCAAACACTATTGGTCCCCCAGACCACCCCGATTGGAAGCTCTGCATTCAGCAGACCCCCGGTTCTGTACTGTTGCACCAGAGCTGCTGGTGCTGATGAGGAAGCAGCTGTGCCAGGGGAGGGCCTGGGATGCCATGGCTGCATGGACAAAGGGGGGTTGTAATCTGGATGGAGCTCAGTGATGCACCATGTGCTCACATGGATGTTGCTGTGTTCTTACACAAGCAAAGTTCAAGCAGTGGCCCTAAGCTTTCAGTAAGACTGATATCTATAGACATATCTAGATACAGATCTGTATCTATTGCTATAAACCTATATGTATTGTTATCCATATTTATTTCTGTATATATGCCTGTATATCTATATGTATATCTAGTCTCTGTCTCTCTGTGCCCTACTATCTATCTGCTCTCTACCTATACCTGTGTCTATATGTAAAAATGAAAGAGAAACCAATTCTTTTTACCTGCAATCCATGTACTTTCTAGCACAGGGCAGCAGCCTGGGCTGGTGTGCCCATAGGCAGCGACTCCTGCCCACCTTCAGCATGAAACTACAGCAAGCAGAAGGCCCCTCCCTGAAACTGCTCCTCTCCCCCAGTCCCTCCATCAGACCTGCTCAGGAAGAGAGCTTTGTCCCCTTGAGACACCATCCTGAGACCTAAGAGAACTCCTCATGAGCGTTGCTATTGCTCCTCTTTTTGCTGGAGGGTGAATTAGAAGGGAAATTCCCTTCCTGCATTACCTCTTCTCTTTGGTCCCCAAACCCCGACGCAGGACCACTGGAAGCACTGGTGACACTCGCATGAGCTGTGCACAGGCTGAGGCAGGGCTCGGGCTCTCCGCTGTTTCTCTCTCAGTGGGGATGTTGGTGATTGAGGGCTCTCTGCAGGGCAGGGGCTGTGTCACTGTTCCATGGAAGCTGCGCAGTGGTGGCTGAGGGACAGGCTGACGAGCCCGGGGGGAATGTGCTAAGCCAGCCAGAAGCCCTTTCACACGAAGTCAGGCTCAGCCATGTGTTCCCATCCCCACGCGTGACACACGGGGCTCCCCTGGGGAATGATTAATCACCCTCAGTAAACGGTACAAAGGCTCCTGCAGTCAGCACTCACCCCGCAGAGGGGATGCCGGGGCTGCAGCGCTGCATCCCTTCATCTCTGCTCTCCCCCTCCAGCCTCTGCGCCCTGCAGGACACCAGGCACCGGCCAGCACAGCCCCTCATGTCCCTCCTCCCCATGGCTTCCCACTGGATCTGTGCTCTCGTTACAGCGCTGGTGTGGGGCTGCGCGGCAGCATCCTCCTCCTCATCCCACACTGCAGGTAAGGGCTGGCGTGCAGCTGTGCCACTGCTTAACGCACGTTCTGCATTGACTTGGGCTGGTGATGAAGTCAGTTCTTCAGCTGAAGCTTTGCTTGTGTGTGTGTTAGAGCGAGTGGCGGATGCACAGCTTTGTAATAACCGTGTAAGTGCAGCGTGTGTTCAGTGGGTATCTTTCTGAGTAACTTCAAAGGAGCAGGAATTGCCTTTGGTGCCCAGTAAATCTATGGATAAGAGAGTTATCAGGTACACGGCTGGGACTGAGTAAATACCACTGGGGTACATAAATGCTCCTGAGCATGGTCCCAGCAGTCACTGTGCTATAGGTTTAAGAATCACAGAATCTCAGCCTGATTTGTGCTGGAAGGGACCTTAAAGCTCATCCAGTTCCAACTCCTACCCCAGGCAGGGACACCTTCCACTAGAGCAGCTTGCTCAGAACTGGAGGATAACTCTTCCTGCTCTGCAAGCTGCATCCATGGTAAGGTGTGGGGAGGGAACCTCAGCAGGGCTGCTGCAGCAGGACAAGGGGCGACGGGTTTAAACTAAAAGAGGGAAATTCAGATTGGATGTGATGAAGAAACTTTGTAGGAGGGTGGTAAAATCCTGGCACAGGTTGTCCAGAGGTGGTGGATGCCCCATCCCTGAAGACATTGCAGGCCAGGCTGGATGTGGTTGTGAGCAGCCTGGTCTGGTTGGAGATGTCCCTGCTCATTGCAGGGGTTGGACCAAATGAGCTTTGGAGGTCCCTTCTCACCCGAACCATTCTGTGATTCTATGAAACAGAGCATTTGCAGTCCCCTGCTGCGTATGAGTGATGTGAGTGAGGACAGTTGGTCATGTAATCCTGTGAGTGTGAAACACTGCAAGAGGCAGTGCTGACATTTAAAACAAAACACTCCGATCCCTGAACACAAACCACATCCCAAAAGAAGCTTTCCCATCCCCTCGGAATCCAATCACAATTGACTTTGCAAGAATTGCTCTTTACAGCTGCAATTGGTTTGTAAAAATGCTACTATTCTGTTCAGGCTCAGGATGGAAACAAATTTCAGCGTCACTGTTTTGGGTCATAAACTCCATTTTGGACCAATCCAATCCTTTCTTGACAGCTGAACAACAGGCTCAAAGCAAAAGCCAGGAGCTATTTGCTTCCTGGTTTGTGAGGCTCAGCATTCACCCACTCCAGAGGATATTCCCAAGCACAGGAACACACAGCTCTCAGCCCTGCAGCACATCCCCTTGGCTGGGGCTCACTCCAGTAGTTCCACATCTTTCCTGCGCTGTTGTCCCAGAGCTGGATCAGGACTGCCCGTGCTGGGAAACCTGTGCCTGATGTAGTGCACTGATCTCAGCCCTTCACCTCCTATGAGAACATGGGGCTGCTGAATGCTGAAGCTTTGCACTTGCAGGACCTCTGGGCCTGCAGCAACCCACCCCCCCCGAACCCAGGCTGCCTCCATAGGACTCAGGGGTGGGAAGTGCTATTTGATACACAAAAAAGGACATAAAATTGAATCTGTCTCCAAGTCCTTGCAGTCTGTTGTTCCTTGCTCCCTCATGCATTGCCATAGTATCCAGCTTTGCCATCTCACATAACAACAAACTGGGAAAAAGTGGGATCTTCAGATTACTGCCCGAGGTGTGTTTCATTTGGGAGAAATAAATCCTGCAGTGGTGTTCTCTGCTAGCTTCCCGATGAAGTCTGATTTAGAGCATCATCTCCTATTGGAATCTGCTCTCAGGGTCTGCTTCCATGATGGGTTTATTTAAAAACAGAAGGAAAAAAAAATGATGTAAATCCTGATAAAGACATGGAAACGGGGGCAGAGAAGCAGTGACCTGATGGCCAGACTCAAAGAGAGAAGTGGTGACCATGTTGGACTGGCACTGCCAGGAGATGGGCTCCAAATCACTGGGAAAAACAGGTACCATGCAGTGAATGTGCAGAAACCCAATGGATCTCGATAGCCTCAGCTCTAGAGAGTGGAGTAAAATCACTGTCAATGTCACAAAACCTGATTTAATTAAACTAATAAAACTGAACAGCCAAACAGCTTTTGTCAATGACAGCTCTGCACGCAGCTGAGCTTTTAGGCAGCAAGTCTTACTACAGACTTCATCTATGATATGTGCTGATTTATTACCATGATCGTACCTTACAATAGCTTAATAAAAGCCAGATTGACTGTAAAAGCACTCTTGTACAGCTGATGTACAAAATAAGAATGGTTTTAACTCTCTGCTTTCCTGCTGCTCGTTTTTCTCTTGTTTTGTTCTCATCATTCTATAATATACTTGAATATTTAAAGCAGGATGGGTGGTTTGTGTCTGTTATGGTCAGGGAATGACAGCAGGCTGTGACCTGGCATCCTGTGTTGGTGTGTGTGCTGAATGAGTCTGCAAGGATGTTCAGTCAGTAAATGCCATGAGCTAAAAGTCAGGACTGGAATGATCAGCCCAGGACACTCGTTTTGGTTAGTGGCTCTTGAGAGTGTCAAAGATGGAGCATTCTTTGTGCTTTTTCACTGGTCCTTCACTGTCTTCTCTGTGTGAAACCTGTGCTTGTGCATGTTACACAGCCAGGCCTGGACCTGGCCCAGCAGTGCTTCCCTCCGCACCTCTCAGCTCCACTTCTCAAGTCATCCAATCCCACAAGGGGTGTGCGTTTGTTCCCTTTACCTCCACACTCTGATTTCCTTCCTGCTTTGTTTCCAATGCAGCTGCTGCCCCGCAAGACCTGCACATCACTGATCCTGGCCTCCTGGGCTCTCTCGATATAGAGTGGAAGCCTCCACCCAATGCACAAACCTTCAACGAGTGCACAGTAAAATACAGGTTTGAGCACCACAGCGCTGGGGACAGAGACTGGAAGGTGAGACAGAGCTCAATTTAATCCTCTTACACCCTGGGTATTTTTCTGCCTTTAGTCCTGCGTAAGTTTCTGTTTGCATTTTGAGGAGGAGCAGTACCAAAGCAGCTCCAGCTTTCCATGAAAAAGCCAGACTGCTCCAGCAGTTCCAGTCTTTTGCCAGATGGGAATGTGTTTTGCAGTGCAGCCAGAGAAGGGGCTATTTCTGTCAGAAAGCATGGTGCTCAAAGCCAAAAATAGTCCAGTAATATCCTGTAGCATCCCTCACTGTAGAAGGCACAAGAGTTTCCAGAAAGTCTTTAGGGAGCTTAAACCAAAACCTGGTGTCAGCAGATCCTTATGGATGCAAAGTGGTGAATATAAAAAAGATCAGATTTCATTAATTATCCTCATGCTCCATTATTCTCCTTATCCAGGATACTGTTGACTCTAACTCAGCTCTGTCATAAAATGCTCTCTCATTGATGTGCAGCAAGGCAATAGCAAGCTACAAGGGCTGGAGCAGTTCTGCTCTGGAGCCAGGCTGAGAGCTGGGCTGGGTCAGCCTGGAGAAGGCTCATTAAGGGGAGACCTTAGTCTCCAGCTCCAGTGCCTAAAGGGGCTACAGGAAACGTGGAGAGGGGTTTTGAACAAGGGCTTGTAGGGACAGGACAAGGGAATGGCTTTAACCTGCCAGAGGGGAGACTGAGATGAGCTCTTAGGCAGAAGCTCTGTGAGGGTGCTGAGGCACTGGCACAGGGTGCCCAGAGAAGCTGTGGCTGCCCCATCCCTGGCAGTGTTCGAGGCCAGGTTGGACACAGGGCCTTGGAGCAACCTGCTCTAGTGGAAGGTTGTGTATTGCTCACCTGCTCATGGCAGGGGTTGGAGCTGGGTGAGCTTTAGGGTCCCTCCAGCCCAAACCAGCTGGGATTTTATGATTCTTTGAAATGGGTTTTGGCCCACCCATGCCATGGGAGCCTGCAGGGGTGGAAGAGCACAGTACCTCCCACACTCTTTCAGCTATGAATTGTAATTGTGAGGGCATGGAAAGAGGCTCTTTGACCTGACATCAGTCACGATGCACATCACACTCTGTCATGCAGCTGTGCAGATTCTTCTATGATGATTTCAACTGGCATTTAAAAAGCACAAAGGAAAGCAAGAGCACAGTTCTAATAAACATGTCAGTGTTCCCTAAATCACAAGTAATAAAAGTGTCTTATACAAAGCAGATCTACAAAGTAAGAAAAAGCACCACCTGTGATACCTCACCAAAGCCCAGATAAGATCAAGAAGAATCAGTCTGGGATTGAAGAATACACCATGCTAGTACAGCTAATTCTGCACCCACTGGAGGCAGAGGAGGTGCTGATGAAGTCTGTCTTTCACCCAGGTGATTTTTACTAAGAAGCTAAAAGTCAGAGCTGGCTTTGACCTCAGCAGGATTGCTGAAGTGAGGGTCCAGACACTGCTGGAAGGACGGTGTACGGATGGTGTGGAGGTGCAGAGTGACTGGATTTATGCCACCTTTCAGGTCCCATTGCAAGGTTAGGAGCAGCCTTTGGCACCTGGTGGTGGTTGATTTTGCATGAGCCTGTTGCATGAGCAACTGGGTTGCTGGGTGGATAAACCATTGCAGGGCTTGTTGAGGTGTGAGACACCAGAGCATCTTGGCTTCCAGTAGCTGTGCTGGTGGACACTTGGGGCTCATTCTCCTCCATCTGTATCCATGCTCTGCTGGGTTGCACAACACGAGCTCCATTGCTGATTGGAAAGGTCAGGCATGGCTCTTCCTGCTTTAGGTCCAGTGAACTGGTTTTTATAGGAAACAGAGCACTTGGCAGCATAACTGACAATGGTGGCTGCTGTTTTCTTCCCTTTCAACCACAATACACAATTGTTCAAAGAGGTAAAATGCTGTTTCTGCTGGGCCTGACTGGTACATGGCTGAATATTGGTTATTTCCTTCTCATTTGACAGGAAAACTGGAATCAGAGGTTCAGAATTTCCACTGTATCTATCACGACTGGGAATACCTCAAGTGCACTTGGCAGCCTGGTCTCCTCACTCCTCATAGTGTACATTATGAACTATATTATTGGTATGTACCAGCAAGATAGAAGGAACATTCAGGCAGCAACCAGGTGAACCTCTCAGGGTACTAAAATGCCATGGAAAATATGCTTTTATGGCTGGCTATTACATGATCCCTCCAGAATGAGCTGAAATAATGCTCCAAGCAATATATTCTTTCTGGCAAGGAAATACTAAATCCCTGCTGACCTTCTACAGGAAATGCCTTCTCCCATCCTCCTCCATCTTGTATTCACCCCTAAGGAGTGCTTTCTGCACATTGTTCATCATGAAGCCTTGTCCTTTCCCTTTGCTGAGTGTACCTTGGATAATTATGGTTGCACATTTCCCTTGATCACAGCACTTACATCTCTATAGGATGGGTTCATCAGGAGGTTACCAAGCTCAGTGAACCCTATAGAAAGAGTAGGGCTTCCTGGCAACTAGCAGTTTTATTCTTCAGATATATCTTCATAGCATTAGCACATCTCATGCAAGCAAACACTGCTGCCAAAAGGTAGTAATAATGCATGTTTCTCAGTTGCATCTTTCATATTGCTGCCTTATGACTCCATTCTGCAAGGGAAACAAAGTCTTGCTTTGTTTCTTGCTGGGTTTGGACAGTAAATGCTGTACTTTGCTTCAATTCCTACAATACAAGACTGAGATTTCTAGTTAGAAAATCATCGGGTTTCCTGTCTTCTTTGCTTTTCAAAAATAGCTTCCACACAGCTCTTGGCATCAGTCTTCAAAGCAGGAACCCCGATTTTGAACCATTTTCCTGACTACAAAGGTCTGCTTGAAGGAAATCATGGAAATTCTGATTTGCTCCTAAAAAGCCTACCAAACCACAGAAACCTCACCAAAGCCACCTTGCTCAACTGCCTGTAGCAGACCCAGGCAGCTGGACCTGGGTCCATTGTATGAGACAGGTGGGGACACAGCCATGGCATCCTCTGCTCCCTGTGAGTCAGCTGTTACAGCGTTGCCACAAGAAGTTTTTCCCTCAGACATCATGTGCTGCACAAGGAGGCTCCCCTTAGGTGCAGAGCAGAGGCTGATTCAGTCCTGCCTCCAGGGCACGAACCCAGCAGGAAGCTCAAGGGTACTGTGTGCACTTGCAGCCCAGGCCAATTGTCTTGAGCTGCATCCAATGGCCAGCAGGTCTAGGGAGAGGATTCTGCCCCTCTGCCCTGCTCTGGTGATACCCCCTGCAGTGCTGCATCCAGCTCTGGAGTCCTCAGCACAGAAAAGACATGGACCTGTTGGAGAGGGTCCGAAGGAAGGGCACAAAAATCATCAGAGGGATGGAGCAAGCTGCTCCAGTGGAAGGTGTCCCTGCTCATGGCAGGGGCTGGAGCTGGATGAGGTTTAAGGTCCCTTCCAAGCCATTCCATGACTAACTCCTTTGTGCCACCTCTGGGTTTCCATTATGTGCCCATGCAGGTGCAGGGACCTGCCCACAATCAGCCTTAACAGCTCATTAACACTCCCTACACTCAAGTGTGCACAAGCCCCTGCAGTTTGGCTGGGGGGGTGATGCAGAGCTGGTGGTGCTCTGCGTGTTCCAGAGGAGAACAAAAGTCTCCTTAGAAGGGGCCACATCCTGCCCAGTCTCTGCTCACACAGTGGCACCTTTTGAAGCCTCTTGTGTGTCAAGAGAGAGACTGACAGAACCTACAGCCTGGGAAGCAGGACTCCTGGTGATCAATACACAACACTGTGCTTTGTGGAAGGCAAGGGGTAGGCAGGATATAGGCAACATGTGAGGCTAAGGCCTTACCCAAGTAGTCAATGCCATTGCTCTGGTTCTTTCTTTCCTTTCTCTTTTGCCACTCTACTTCCAGGTACGAGGGGCTGGACCACGCGGTGCAGTGTGATACCTACGTTCAGGAGCACGGGATGAACATCGGCTGCGTGTTGCAAAACCTGAGCCAGGCAGAATATAAGGATCTGAGCATTTGTGTCAATGGTTCGGTGGCCACGGCGCTGCTCCGGCCCTTGTACATCACCCTTCGCCTTCACAACCTAGGTAACACTGCCAGGGGAGCAGCAGGGTGCTGAGGAAGAACTGCCTGAGATCCAACCCAAATCTCCCCTGCTTCAGTTTAAGCCCATCACCCCTTGTCCTACTGGGCTCTCCACAGAGCTGGTTCCATGTCCTGAACTGAAATCACTGCTCTGCTCCTGCAAGCACAGAAACGCTCTTGGGTTTCTGCTCAAACCAAGCTAAGGGCTGGGGAGAACGGAGTGCAAAGTGTGATGGGGTCTGCTGGAGGAAAGGTGCATTTCAAACATCAGAGACAGGGAAAGGAAGGAGAGCACAGCATGATTTATCACCCAGCACATATATCCCCTTGCTCTTTATTACGGGCACTTACCACACTGATGCATTTACTCATTGAGGGATGAATCTAGTCCTGCAGCTGAGCCCCTAAGCTAACGAGCAGGATTCATGGATTCAGTAGTGCAGCCATGTGCTTCACATGTGGCTTTGGGCAGCTGACATAAACCTGGGATGCAGAGAGTATTCCACTACAGGGGCCAGGCTGTGTGCCAAGCACAGTGCTCACACCACAGCCTTCCAAACCCCAGCAGAAAGACCTACCTCAGCACACACAAGAAGATAAAGTGAACCCACCCTCCAGCCCGGTGACGTCCGCTCCTGCAGGCTGTGGCTGATGGAGATGGAAGCCCAGAAACCCCATCACGAGGAGAAGGGGCAGAGGTAGTTGGTGACAAACTGAAGATGTTTGATTGCACCTCTTGACCTTCCCTCTCCCTGTTCCTCCCTAGCAAAGCCCTCACCCCCGGAGCAGCTGGTGGTTTCCATGCCTGCATCTCAGGAGCTCCACCTTGCATGGACCCCACCAAGTGGCAAAACACCGCCCCAGTGCCTGGAGTATGAGGTTCAGCTGGCAGAAGATGATGGGGAGGACGAGGCTTCCTGGGCGGTATGGACAGTGCACACTGTGCCTGGGGTGTGGGAAGGGGGAACCCTGCCCCATGGCCAGTGGTAGGGAGGCAGCTGGAGAACTGGGGCTTGCACCAAGCTGCAGATGGTGCGTGCAGGGACATGAGCCCGTGCTGCTGAATGGTTTGAGTGGGAAGAGATCTTCAAAGGTCATCCAGTCCAACCCCTGCAATGAGCATGGACATCTCCAACCAGACCAGGTTGCTCACAACCACATCCAGCCTGGCCTACAGCATCTCCAGGGATGGGGCATCCACCACCTCTGGACAACCTGTGCCAGGATTTTACCACCCTCCCTCTACCAAGTTTCTTCCTCTTGTCCAGCCTCAATTTCCCTTTGGTTTAAACCCATCACCCCTCATCCTGCTGCAGCAGCCCCTGCTGAAAATTCTCTCCCCATCATTCTTATACGCCCCTTTTAAGCACTGAAAGACTGCTCTAAGGTCTCCCCTTAAGGATCCTTCTCTTCTCCAGGCTGACCCAGCCCAGCTCTCTCAGCCTGGCTCCAGCACAGAGCTGCTCCAGCCCTCGCAGCATCTCCATGGCCTCCTCTGGACTCCCTCCAACAGCTCCACATCCCTCTGGTGCTGCTGCCCCAGAGCTGGATCAGGACTGCAGGGGGGTTGCCCCCAGAGCACAGCAGAGGGGCAGGATCCCCTCCCTGAACTGCTGCTCACGCTCTGGGGGTGCAGCCCAGCACATGATGGGACTCTGGGCTGAAGCTCACACTGAAGCCAGATCATAGGGAACTTCTCCTCACCCAGCACCCCCAGCCCTTCTCCTCAGGGGTACATGCTGTCCGCTGCTCCACCGCACGTGTTCCTACTTAACACCCTGACCCCCAGCTGCACCATTTCCTTTAGCAGTCAAAGAGCCCAGTGTGAGCGTCATAGATGGCTTCCTTAGGCCCCTGCCTGTTATCCCAGAGAGCTGTCATTGGCAATTGTGAGGGTAGTTGGAGTTTGTTTTCCTGAGTACGGCAGCACATCCTGGTCCAACGAAACTGTAATTCTAAACTCTCCAAGGAAGCAGCCTGGGACATGACGTCTTTTATATTCTGTGATGCTTTTTCCTTGTGCATTATCTGGGTGCAGTTTTGGTGGCAAAAAAATATCGCAAGAATTAATCATAAATGATCAGAGAATCACAGAACGGTTTGCGTTTAAGGGACCTTAAAGCTCATTGAGCTCCAACCCCTGCCATGGGCAGGAACTCCTTCCACTAGAGCAGCTTGCGCCAAGCCCCTGAGTCCAACCTGGCCTTGAACACTGTCAGGGATGGGGCAGCCACAGCTCCTCTGCCAAAACACAATCCAGTGTTTGCAGAGCCTGTTCAGAAACACCAGAGCTGTGGTGGTGTCCTGTAACTCCCTAATGTTTGTTCTTTCTGTTTGCTCCTCAGTCTGTGTCAACCCAAATGGAGACCACGTTAACGATTTACAGAGCAAACCAAAGCCAGGTCTCATGTGTCCGGGTGAGGGGGAGAACAAACATTTTCTGTGCTGACCAAGGCTTTTGGAGTGAGTGGACACAGGAGTGCTTCTCTGGTATGGACCCCAAAGCAGCCCGCATTTCTTTTACATCCTTTATAAAGCCTGTTTGGCACCGAGCGCTGACAGCTGCCATGGGCATCTGCTGGTGTCCTGCACTGGAGGTGGGATCCTGGTTTAGTTACACTGTCAGCCTGCTCCAGCACAGCCATTCCTACAGTTTTGCACCTCCTGTGCACTGAGCAGGCAAACCCCAAATATTAATGCTTCTGGACCAGTGCCTTTTTCTGCTGCATGGGGCCAGCTGGGATGGGGCAGTGACTGCTTTGCCAAAGAGGGCACGTGGTACTTGGAGTCTCTCCACAAGCATCCTCCTGCTGCCCCACACCACAGAGAGCTCCTTTGCACCCTGTAGGTTCCTTAGGGCTGTCCCCGTGTGTACTGACCCTGCTGCTAAATGCACAATGCAGGGAAGAGGCACAGAGTGGTGGCTACATACATGTGCAGAACAGATGCTACCCTGGAGGAGGATGTTACCCTGTACAGTAACATATACCTGGCATACATCTGTAATAGATAAATGCATTTAAAAATATAGAAATTCATAAACAAATGCATAAATAGAGGCATAAATATATGTAGGGTAACAAATCTGGACACACTGAGTTTGCACTGGAGCCCAAGCTTTGTAAGAGTGCAAGAATTTGTAATATGACCCATGCTGCAAGCTAGTGTTTTCTTATTTGCTGTCATTTATCTTTGCAGTGTCCAGAAAAGAGGACAAGCGGCTATTTATCCTTGTTTCAGTCATCCTGAGTTTGTCAAGCAGCCTCATAATGCTTATGCTGGTTGGTCAGTGTAAGAAAAGGTAAGCATCAAGGCAGCCTGTCCATGAAGTGTGCTTTTATGTGGGTGTCTCAGACAACAGTTATAAATGAAACAATACATTGAATACTAAGAGCCAAATACTAATAGATGCTCCAAGACTGGACACCAAACAGCAGTCTGTTTTCAGAAAGCAGCTCTGTATATGTGGCTGTTTCTGATGCAAAATGCCTCACACCAACAACCCAAATCCCACTCACATGAGCCCAGACTGCTTCTGTTAAATGCAGCAAAGTTACCTGCATGCACAGCAGCATAAATAATGCCATTACCTTGCTCCAAACCACTCAGGCAGCAGAGATTTGTACTGGTTGTGTCAAAGTGCTATTTTTATGGCCTCATTCTCTTTGTGCTCCCATCTCAGTTATTTGCATTTATGTTAGTGCTAGTACATGGGGAAAGGGGATGCAGGGGATGAATTTTCCCACATCCAATTTATTGATACCAAGGACATTTCCTCCAGGTCTGAAGGATGACTTAGAGAGAGCTGATCCCTGGTACTGCTTCTTTTCCTTATAGCCATATAGTTTAAGCAAGTGGGTAGCTTTTCTAATATGCCTTTTAAGGCATCACTGGGTATAGAAATACCTTCATGTTGTCCTTAGAGATGAACTAACAGCTGGACGCATGGATTCAGAGACATACCTTCATCTTTGTTTTGTATCCAACTTTCAAACATTTTGGTTTATAAAATTTGAACAAACTGTAGATGATGGCAAGAAAGAAAACTGTAGCAAGGAAATGCTTCCTACATTACCACTGTGATGCAGCAATGCGTGATGGGGATGCTATAGCATGTGCCCAGCTCTTTCTGAGTCCTGGGAGTAACAGGAGATGATCTGTGCCCATTTCAGACCTCCAACAGGAAAGCCATTGCATGCTTCTGTGGGATGCTAACTCCGTTTGCTACTGCTGTACCGCTTGTGTTTGATGGACTGCTCTTAGAACATCATCCCAAGGACAGCTAAGGAGGCCTCAGCTTTCTAAAGCCCACATAGGTCTTCCCTAACTCCTGCCATCTGTGAGGCTGGGTGTTGTAATTCAAGTCCTCAACGGGCCAAGGAAAACACTGGAGATGTTTTAAACTGACTGTGGATCAAGCTGTTATTGATGATAGGACAAGGAAGAAAAGGAAGGCAGTGGAACCTGCCATGAATAAAGGGAACGTTGTTCTGTGGCTTTGGTTTGGTTTATTTTAAGGCTCTAGAAATGTGATAGAAGGGCAGCATCTCACACACAGTGCTAGGTATAAATGCCTGCTTCTAGCCATTGTACCCACCGCGTTCTTGCCATGTCTTCCTAAGTCTATAGGTGCTCAGCCTGCTGAGAGCATTTAAATGCTGAATATGAGCTACCTGAGCTGTTTATTTCATTAACTGATGGGCCTGATCTGTTGCAAAGCTGAAATGGGGAGGCCTGGAGAGAAACTTGTCCTGTAAGAAGGCACAGTCACAGCTGCTGCAAGGAACAGATGCTTCACAGGAGACAAAGGGTTACCCTGGCAAAGGCAGTGCGGGAACTTCTCTAGGAATTGGGTGCCGGTACCAGGATTCAATGGAGCACCCACAGCGTCTCTCAACACCAGGTATTAAGCTGATCAAACTGCTGACTGATTTTTAAGGAACTACTCCCTAGGAAGATGATGATGATGATGGTAACAACAACAATAATAATTAATACTAATACTACTGCTAATAAATCAGCACTAAATGAGACACTGTCCTCCAAGCCCAATCGGACATGTTTCTAGTCAAAGACCTAACCAGCTGACACACAGAGGTTCAGTGTGCTTTCACCTGAACAACCCAGAACACATTTTCTTGCAGGAGCATTTATTAAAAATGGGAATTTCTAGTGAACAGTGGAAGCTCAGAGAGAAAAATCAAGTTTGCATCAATCAGCTCTGTAAAGAGCGGCGCTAATCCAATCAGCACAAACCAGCACAGCAAGTGCTGTCTTACACATCCAACTGCAAAATTATTCAATCACTATCAGCTGCTTCCACTGCTAAATGGGCAACAACCCAATGTCATCTGGGGAGCAGGCAAAGGAAGAAAGCATGAGGGAAAAACAGTCGATGCACAGCCTGGAGCAGGGACATCTCCAACCAGACCAGGTTGCTCACAACCACATCCAGCCTGGCCTACAGCATCTCCAGTGATGAGGCATCCACCACCTCTGGACAACCTGTGCCAGGATTTTACCACCCTCCCTCTACAAGGTTTCTTCCTCATGCCCAGCCTCAATCTCCTCTTTCAGTTTAAACCCGCCACCCCTCATCCTGCTGCAACAGCCCTGCTGAGAAGTCTCTCTCCATCTTTCTTATCCATAACTCGGTAACATGTGGGTTATTGTCTTCCAGAACTGCCACCAGGACAACAGATACTGCACTGATAATAATGGTTAAAACCAGAAAAAGACTAGAGAAAGCTGTTGGAAAAAGTCCCACTGAGATTGACCATTACTGGAAATAGCTCCTGGTAGGGCCCTGATGTCCTGAAACCTCTTAAACAGTTTAAATGTACATGAAAACCTTCCCAAGACGATAAGCAAGGCAGGCAGCTCGAGCCCACCCTGTTGCCCTGGGTACTTCAGATGTGACCTCACCACACAGGGATACTGAGCACAGGTATTTGGTGCCACCACCTTGACCTGATGGACCCGTTTAGGCTGGGTTTAAACTTCTTGTCTAATTTTGTTTCAAAAAGAAGTGAAATCCGGCGCAGGTAAGACATGGGGAAGGAGCAGATGTTGTACCTCTGCAGCTACAACTCACCCCCCAGAAGATCAGAGCTATTTCAGTAACCACAAAATAGACAAGTTATGCTGAAGCCTGCCTAGAAACCTGCCTAGTAACGGAGTGATAAATTAAGTGCATCTACTTATGGTATGTGTGTGCTGCACCTTACAGGAGTATTTAGGTGAGGGAGGCTGGTCTTGGTCTCAGCACAGGGCTCCCCACTCACCAACCTCACCCCGGCAAAGGGGCCTCACTGCAGACACCCTCAGCCCCTTTCTCTCAGCATCACATCTGCAGCATGAGCAAAATACACTGCTAAGAGGTGGCCTGTGACACTGAAATTGAACGCTAATAGCTGCTAGTCCTTCCTCATGTCTTGAACCTCACTGGGATTTCAGCACTATGCTTCCCCCCTCTGTTTATAGAATTACACTAATTATGTATTTCTTCCACACACTATTTGCATTACAGTGCTTTAATTCATTTGCTGTAATCTATAATTAATATTTTCAGTAAAGCACTTTCAAAGTCCCTCCTTTGCCATGCTCTGCTCTTATTGTTCCCAGCTCATGCCTGGGTTCCCAGTGTTTTCACCATCTTAGCCCCATGTATCTGATGAGGCATTTGCCCAACAGAAAAGAAGAACCCCTTTGCATACCCTTGAGGGCCAGGTCTTGTTTCTGTCTTTGACCGATGTAAAGTCTTAGAGCCATTTGTTGAAGAGTAAAGCCAATCTTTCCAAAGGAGAGACTTTTCCCCCCAGCGAATGTCAATACTCATCAAGCATCTGAAAGTTCGATACTGTGCATACTGCAGGGAAAAGCAACATCATTTTGCCTCTGTCATATTCTAACTGCTTTCAGGAAGGAGCAAACCAGGGAGGGTGAATGCCAAGGTCTCTGAACTCATAGAATCGCCCTCTTTCTCTCCCTGAGGTCTAGTATCAAGCTGCCAACAAGAGAGTGATGTGAACACCAGATTGCTTCCGTTTCCTCATTATCCAGCCTCTTACTTCTTCGTTTTTCTGACTGGCCTCTGAATACAAGATTCTACCCTGATGAAGGCTGAAAGCCCTAAAGCCGGGCTGGCCTGTCTCAGGGGCTCTTTACTCCTCTTGCACTTGAGGAAACAAGGCCGAGGTCGTATCCCACCGGCTGAGGCATCTGTGCTGAAACGTTCTCTCTACAAGTGCTACCAGCTCCGTGGCCACTGGGTGTCAGCAGCAGTGCTCGGCCGCATTGGAGGATGAAGGCAGGGGCAGCATCCCGCTGCCGGAGCTCGGCTTTTAGCGCGAGGAAATGACAGAGGGGCCAATGGCGCTTTCACCGTTGGATGAGGTTCGTTCTCTTTGCGCTGCTAACTGAGAAGTGTCACCCCTTTTCTCCAGCGTTCAGTGATGGGCTGATTGCTGAGTAAGTAACATCACCTCGTGGCACCATGATCACAGCCCCGCACTGTTGCACTGATTAGAGCTGCGTCCCCCATTGCGTGCACCAGCCAAACCCAGCCCTGTCCCTGCCCTCACTCCCATGCTCATGCCACTGAGCACCCACAGAAATACCCCACTGGCTCCAACGGGAGGCTCGGCCAAGTGCGGATGAGCCCTGCTGCATGTCCCTGCCTCACTGGCACCAGCTCCTGCATCCCCGAGCCACCGCGGGTCTCAGCACCCATCTCTGAGGCACTGCAGCTATAGGGAGAATCACAGACTGGTTTGTGTTGGAAAGGATGTTAAATGTACTCTGGGCACCCTGCGTCAGCACCTCACCACTCTCACAGGGAAGAACTTGCACCTTAATGTCTAATCAAAATCTCCCGTTTCAGTTTAAAATCATTCCCCCTTGTCCTGTCCCTACATAGAGTAGCAGCACCTACACAGAGTGGAGTACCTAGACCTCAAAAGGATGCAAAGTGACACAACCCTTCTGGTTTCAGCTGCCAGATGCTGAGGCTTTGAGAGTGCAGTAACTGATGATATAATGTAAAATCTAAAGAGCGCCAAGGGCCACAGCAGGTTTGCAGCCCACAGCCTTGTGTGGCAGGGTACGTTAGCAAGCACTGTCAAGCTCTTTATGTCTATGTAGAAGCTGATTTTTCTCAGGATGGTGTGTGGTTCTCATAGCTTCAAGGCAAACAAGTGCAGCTGATGCCTGTGCTTAACAAAACAATTTGAGGAAACATATTGTGGCTGAGCTGTCTGAACAGATGAAATGGCTCCGCAAACTGTGTCAAGATCCTCTTCCCAGAGTACAGAGACATAAAACAACCATTGAGGAACGACAGCCACAGCAAGGCTTGCACCAGAACTGAGCATCCGCACCCCTGCCATCCTGGGCTGCTTCCTCATGTACTGGATGCTCCTCCAGATGTATCACAGGACTGACCTGCAGCCCAGAACCCCCTGTGTGCTGGGCTGCACCCCCAGAGTGTGAGCAGCAGATCAAGGAGGGGATTCTGCTCCTCTGCTGCGTGAAGGGGAGACCCCCCCTGCAGTCCTGATCCAGCTCCAGGGCCCCTTCTGGACTTGCTCCAACAGCTCCACATCCCTCTGATGCTGTTGCCAGGTGGATCAGGACTGCAGGGGGGTCTCCCCAGAGTGCAGCAGAGGGGCAGGATCCTCTCCCCAAGCTGCTGCTCATGCTTCTTTTGATGCAGAAGAGATCAGAGACAACAGATGTAGGTTCCCATTCCACCTCTGGGTATCCAAGCATCCTTTGCACCCTTACAGGGTCTGACCGCAGAGCCATGGCATCCCAGGGAGCTTGAGAAAGCCACTGTGCCACCAAGAGGACCCTATCTGATGCACAAAGCCCAGGAGAGGATAGCCCTTGACTTTGATCCAATGAACTTCCAGCTTTTAACAGTTGAACTGGAAATATGTCCCACCCTTCAGGACTCTCAAATTGATCTGAGCTGTTTGCTGCCCAGAAGTTCCTGCCCATGCTGCTAAGTTACTTAGAAACACACTGAGACAACAATAACCTTGCTGCCTGCCAGTTCAGCTGAGTCCACTCTGAGCAACAGAAGAGCTTCAAAGGCCAACAACACAGTTTATTTTACTGAAGAAACCCATGAAGTTCTTGGCTGCACAGCTGGAAACACAATGACAAAGAAAAGCATTGAAGAAGTCAGGCACTGCAAGCACAGAGCAGGCTCTCAGCCCTTAAAGTTGCTCACCAGTGTTTCTACAACTACCCCACCTAATGGCAGCCCAAGGGGACATTACCTCAATGCTGTGGCTTTCCAAAGGAGAATGAGATTGGCTCCAGAAATACTCAGTGTCCATGGAAGTGCTGCTGTGGGTACACAAAACTCACTTACGTGACTGCATGCAATCAGGCTTGGTCGATTCTGGATGCTTTTGGGCATGGCCATGAAATCTTGCAAATCACACAATTTGGGGCTGGCTCAGGGCTGGGAACACACGACCCCTTGGCTTCATGTTGTCCTGCTTGTGGGTCACGCACTGGCTTGGCACATCCTCGCCTGCCGTCCTCCAGAACTGTGCTGTTTCTTGTGGCTTTGCTGGACTTGAAAGGGCCATAGAACAGAAATAGCTTCTTGCTTCAAGATGTTTGTCCTGGCCATGCTCTGGGACACGTCCCTGGGGAAGGCAGAGGTGCTGCCTGCACATGGCTGGCTGCAGGCAGGCTGGGCCAGGCCCTCCCGCTCTACCTCTGCAGCACAGATTCCTGCACGAATGCAAGAGCTGAGCCCTCAGGAAGATTTCTAATTGCTGTTACTGCTGCCCCAGCAGAGAGCGCATTCCCAGAGCTACAAGAGCTATTTGTGAGAAACCTGCTTCTAATTTTGAGTTTATTTCTGTCCCTTTTTGTGTGCCAGTGTTTTCCTGTAGCCTGCATAGCTCCTCTCCCTCCTTAGTCAGAACAAGCATTCCCTTGATGGAGTCCTGATGGAGAGCTTTCTTCACTCATCTTTGCCTGAAACAAGCCAACCATTCTATTCTTTTCCCATTAAAAGGGCTGCCTGTGCCCCTGCCTGGACTTGTACCCCCCACATTGTGCCTGTTCCCGTGGTGCTGCTCAGTCCTGTCTATTTTTTAATGCAAAAGTGCCAACAAAGCACAGCAGGCAATCACATTCATTTACCCTCAAGGAGAAAAGATCTGGCTAAGGAAAACCACCATTTGCTCACCATGGTTTGCTGCATCCCCTGGTTTGCTGCATGGGGTCAGTAATGCATCCCAGCCTGGTGGAGGATGCAGGCAATCTTCTCTTCAGCAGCACCCAGGAAACATGCAGAATAGACCACATGCCCATGATTAGCACAGCTGAAACCTCTGCAGAGCATCTGCACTTACCTATTGCTTTTAGCAGTATCATGATCTTTAGGAAGTGTGGGCTCCACAGGGAGCATTGAAGTCTTCCTACCCAGAAAGCCACAGAAGAGCTGTTGTAGCCTTCAGATGCCTTTGATGAGCGTCAGTGCACCAGCACCTGCCTGTTCTTCTGCAGGATGAGACACCAGCATCACCAGTGTGAAACCCCTCTAACCAGGCAGTACTCTAACACTCCAGCTCGATTGTAGCATGTCACAATGTAAATAACTCACAGTGCCACAATTAGATCCTATTAACAACACACTGGGTGATTAGGCTGTATTTTAATTAAACATTAATGCATCCAATTTGTTGAACTAATTACGATTCAAGCACAGGAAGGTTGAGAACAGTGGATTTCACATGCCCCTGTGGGATGCTGCGTGATTTATTTCTCAAGTCACCTAAGTGTTGGTAGACAGTGACAAAGCAGCAGCCATCATTTCAGGGATCTGTTGGGGAAACTGTAGTTATAGGCTAAGAGATCCTTCATTTTTTTGGGGAAGCAGATCATGGGGCAACATTCCCGGGAGATGTAAGATGCAATAAGGATTCACAGAATCATGGAATGGTTTATGTTGGAAGGGACTTTAAAGCTCCTCCAGCTCCAACCCCTGCCATGGACAGGGACACCTTGCACTAGAGCAGCTTGCTCCAAGCCCCATCCAGCCTGACCTTGAATACTGCCAGGGATGGGGCAGCCACAGGTTTGGAACTGAATGAGCTTTAAGTTCCCTTCTAACCCAAGCCAGTCTGGAATTCAATGAAAATCACTCACCTGAAGACTTTCCATCCCCTGTTGTTCTGGGATTGCAGCATCCCTGCAGAGCCAAGAGGGAATGACACATCGCAGAGATATTTGTTGACTTCTGACAGCTTCAGAGCACAAGTTTCAGTGTGGGTAAAATCGAGCAAATGTAAGACCTGAGACTTAAAGAAAAATGAGGCAGAACAGTTGAAAACAACTTCAAAATTAAATAAATCAAAGCGTTTTTTTGGTTCGTGCACCCCCAGCAGTACATTATCACCAGAGCAACCCACATTTCACAGTGACACCTACGGCTGCATTCCACCTCCCATCACAGGATTTCTCCCCGGCTGTTCAGCTAGTCACAAGTTTTCAAGGGAAGGCTGAAGCATGACAACACCTCTTGTTGCTCTCTGGGGGCTCTGGGATGTGCATGTTCATATGTGCAGGTGTATGTGTACATGCTTCCACCTCTGCCCAAGGTTTGGTCATCTTTGGGTGCTTTTTCCCAGGAAAAAAGTTTCTGATGCCTTTTCTGCCCCGGCCTGAAATGGAGACAAAGACAAGTGGAGCTCTTGGCTTGGCATGCAGCTATCCTAATGATATTGTGACCCAGGGAGGAAACCCATCCAAGAGACATCTGCTTCTTTATCACATGCCGGATGCTGCTTTTGAAATGCCAGATTAGCCTGATTTGTCTGCAAGAACAGCAGACACTCTTCATTATTAGCTCAAAGCTAAACAGTATTTTTGAAGACCTGCTTGTGGTTTGCTTTTTTCCTTTATTTTTTTTCCTTTGGAACTTGGGTCTCCCTATCCAGGGCCCTTGGCTCCAGCACATCACACAACTGTGGTCGGGCTGATGACATGGAAGGGAAGAGCACTGGCCATGATGCCCATCCGTGATGAACCTCTTTGTAAGGCTCTCCAGGAGAAAGGCACTAATGGGTGACATGAGTGTCTCTATAAAGAGAAAGGCACTTAGCACACTGTCCACACTGAGTACTCACACATCCCCTAACATGAGCATCTTTAAATTATCACTCAAAAACTATTGATGATTCACAGGTCCTCAAAACAAGGAGAGATATGCTGAGGTGGGATGCCTTGAAGCTCCTCATCATCGGCTCATCCCAAATGACACATCCTCAGGGTAGCTGCTCGCATCTTCAGCAAGCACAGGACTGAAGAAGCACGCCCTTGCCCTCAAAGGACAGCATTTAAGGTCCTGGGAGATCTCCAGAGCCACCACGGTTGCCTCCATGGAGGCTACACCACAGACTTGGCTGAGAGGAGCAACACATCACAGACGTAGATGAGCCAGCTCAGGCCTGGAAGCCAGGTCACTGAGCCAGAGCAAATGTGGCCAGCGATGTGGGGAAGGCAGCAAGCCCCTAAAGCTCAGGAGGGGGCTAGTGCAGGGGCTGGTTCATGGCATCACAGCTAGTAGATTCCTTGATGTACGTCAAAGAGAGTGGTCTGTTTGCTGGGTCGGGCCTTGTGTGTGCATGCTCCATCTCTCAGGCAGCCTGCCCGTGCAAAGCAACCAGCACGTTGCACCCAAGAGCACCATTTCCATCTGATCGGCTCAAACTCAAAACAAGGCACCACCACACACTTCTCGTAAGACAAACTCATACCTGAGCCAAGGCTTGAAGACTCACACAAGGCTTCCAGTGGATACTCCCACTGCCACCAGGCAGCCCCAGAGCAGGACTTCTTGAGGCACCACCATGGTTAATGGCTACAGCTCAGCAGAAGCAAAGCTGCTGAGGGACAACCTGACTTTGGGTGAGTTGCAGAGAACTAAATCCGTTCTTCAGACTGAGGTAATGTTTAAAATGTAACTTTTAACAGTTATTCCTGGAGGGAGGAAGGAGAAAAGGGGAAAGCATTTATCACTGCCTTTGGATTTGTAACCAGTCTGAAGCGCTGGTAGCTGCTAATGCTCATTTCTGTGATTAAGCAGCTAAGGGCCATACTTCAATTGTGGGTGGAGAAATTAAAGCTATCCTCAGGCTTATCCTCATTTTTTGTGTCTGCTTTGGTTTTGGCTCACAACATTTTCACTCAGGAAAGATTTAAGTGGGGACAGATGAAAGGCAGAGAGGGCACATTCATTCCTCTGTGTTCTGACAGACCATGAAAGGAAAATTAAGAGTGATTAAACCAACAAACTTTCTTTAATAAATTAATAGCAGCATCACAAAACCCTGATGTGAATGACCCAAAGGAAGCTGGGTAAGTGACAGTGTTTGAACATTCACCAAACGCGGTCACCCGCTGGCTGGGAGCAGGCGCAGGCGCTGTAAGGCAGTCCCCTTGGCTGTGGATGTGGACAAGTGATGGACATCAGAATGGGTTGACATATTTACACTTCGGGTGTGAGGTTTTAAAAACATTTATAAAAACTCTGTAAATTCTCTGTTCAGTTCCCATTATTTACATCCAAATATAGCGGGTTCCCTTTTTCCCCATACAACAGAACTGGCAAGGGTGAGACATGAAGGCTCCTATGCAAAGACAATGCCTGTGTATGGACTTAAAATGAGTCTGAGGATGCTATGGAAAATGAGCTGTTCACACATGACCTATTGACACATGCTCTAGAAGCGACTGGACTTCAACTTATTGCTAAATGCTTTCAGAATCTGTGGTTGTCTTTTAAATATATATATGTATATATATGTACACCCTCACACATATATATACACACACATATACATATTTGGAAAAGATGTACTATGAGCTCACCCAAGGAAAAAAGAACTTAAAAAGCAATGGGATCTTTCTGATCTTTTCTGTGCTGTTTGAGATCATCAAACCTGACCCAGAGCAAAGAGCAGCCACTGAAGGAACAAATTTGGCCAGTCCTTTTCCTGATGGCTACCACACCTGCATGGAGAGGCAAGTGGATTCCTGAGCATTCAAGCCCATGGCGGCAGCAGCAGTGGCAGACTGGCACATGGTGCATCTCTGCTGCCTTCTGCAAGCTGAAGCTTTGTGTTCATCTGTCTTCATGGAAGTACTATGGATTTTTCCCAGGAAGGATTGAGGGAGAAGAGAGGATTATCAATGCATTAAGCTGGGAGCAACCCAGCAGCAGATGTAACCTGCCAGCTGTGTTCCAGCAGTTACCTCAGCAAGGTCGCTGCTGTACACAGCAATAGCACAAAGTTGTGCTGAAGCCCTGGCAGAATTTTCCATTTCTGTCGCAAGTTAATTTTGGTGGGATGAACACAGCAAACATGGGGTACAAGGAGTTCGTGCTGGTAAAATGCAATTTATCCATGCCTAGTGTAAGCTCTTCTGTTCCAAGGATTTTCATTGTCAGAGGCTGTCAGTGATGCTAAAGGCATCTATGTTACATGGGCACTACAGCATTTGTGTATTAGCTAATGGAGATATAAAAAACTTACGGGTTGGCATTAGGCAACACTCTGCACAAGGAAAAATGCATGAGAGGCATCACCCCAGAGGCACACTGCCAGAGAGACACAGTGCCTTGGGAGGGTTTTCTATACAAGTTAAAATTAATTCAAATGATACGTGGTGTGAATTAAAAGCATTAAACCCCAACGCAGATGCTTTCATTAAGATGTAAGTGGTTAATATGATCTACTATAATTTACTTTGGGAGTCAAATGGAATAAATCAAATTTAGAAGTTAATCCAGAGTAATCTTCCATGTAGACTGGCTCTAGGTCTGCTTCCTTCCTGTCCCTGGGGATCATTTGCTTGTGAACCATATCACCAGCAAATTACTCCAGTCACATCCTCTGCCCAGCCCCTGCTGAGACAGGAGAAATGAGCATGGACCCTCGTTCATGCCTCTCTCCCAGCATTCTGGAGGTAGGCACATCCTGCACCTCACAGCCCGGCCCTGACCAGCTCCACATCTGCAGCAGCTTCTGCTCTACACCCAAAGCAGTTTTAGCACCAGCACTGTAAGACCCAGGATGCTGAAAAATAAAAGCAAATGCTAAAGAAGCTAAGGAACAAACAGATGTGAGGACCAAGAAGACGAGAGCTCTGGCAAAGCCAGAGTGCTCTTCTCCAGGTCGAGCGAGACCCTGATCATCCAAGCAATCTGTGCCACCCACACTGAGCACATCTTGCTCTATCCCAGAGCTGATGATTAGCTGTAAGACCAAAGGAGGCTTTTTATAAATCTAAGGCCCTCCATCTCTGAAATGCTTGAAACACATAACTGGGGTTTGCTCTGTTTCTCATGCTGCTTCTCCAAGTGTGCAAGTGATCCCAGTCAGGATCACAAACCCACACCAGAGCTTGATTCCCCACCTTCCTTAGGGGAGCTGGAGCCTCCTGGAGAACAGAAAGAAAACAGCAGGATTGGAAGGGGTGTCAAAATCCAACAGAGGTCCCTTGCAGGGCAAGACTGCCCCAGTACAGCAGCAAGCCACTACCCATAACAGGACAAGTCTGGCCAATGCCTGCACAGCCCCTGTGCTTCCATATGTCTCTCTGCCAGGTTTCTGTACAGTCTTTACACGGCACAAATAGGGGTGAGGATTTAAAGTATATATTTACTGTCAACTTGAAAAAGAAAGTTCTACTGACCAAGTCTAATAGCATGTATTTGATATATAACTATTAACGTGCCATTCTGGACTCCAGCAAATGCCACCTGAGATAAATATTCAGCATTTTTGTTCATGCACTGGAAGAAGAATTCAAACATTTTGTCCATGACATATGCAAAGTAACTAATAGTTCTGATCTAGTATTAACAGTAAATATAGAACCTTAAACTTCACTGCGTATATACTAATATATGTGATTTTAAGTACTGGACTGGAAAGACAACTCCTTTTTCTTTAAAAAAAAAAAAGCTTTGTTCAGAATGCAATATTTACATGGTCCTTTGACCAACACATTTTTATACAATATATTTTGGCTACGGATAACCCACAGCAAAAGGCTGTGTGAGCCACCTTTACACACAGCTCACTCTTTCGCTTATAACATTACAGCTGTTTATGGAGAGCTCTGAACTCCCTGGTTGCATTTCAAGGCCCTCCTCAGCATCATCTAGTACCATGCTATTTAGTTCGTTGCCATTTCGATAACTAGTTAAAGTCAGATCTTTGCCATATAAAGCTGTTGAAGCCACATTCAGACACTGATTCTGTCGCAGGGCTGATTTTTTACTGGTCTTGTATAGGCAGCGGATGTAATTGGAAAAAGCCCTGCGGTACGTCTTGTTGAAGAGTGTGTATACGAGGGGATTGACCCCAGAGCAAACATACCCCACCCAAACAAACACATCAAGGAGTTCACTCAGCAGGTCTCTATCGCAGGCTTCCTTGCAAAGGACAGACATGACATTAGTGATGAAAAATGGGCACCACATGATAAGGAACAAAAAGAAGACGATGCCCAGGACCTTGGAGGCTCTTCGCTCATTGTTGATGGACTGCATAGTTCCTTTCCGAAAGAGCACTGCTTCCTTACTTACAGGAGAGTTCAAGTGAGATGCCCCCTCATGATTGTGAAGCATTGAAATGTTCTCTGTGTTGTTTTCCTTCTTGAGGCAGTTTACGCTGCTCCTCCTCTGCTTGGGCACCTCTCCACACATGAACACTGTTGCCTGTCTCTGCAGCACCTGGACAGTCAGGCAGTACGTGATCACCATGATGATGAGAGGGATGAAGAACGCCATGAAGGATCCAATGAGGACAAAGTTCTCATCATTGAGGGCACAGGTCCCATTTACGAACACCCTGGAGTCATCCTGCAAACCAATGACTGGAATGGGCATAGATATCCCTAGAAGAATGAGACCAAAACAAGAGACTGTTACTTGAATGGACAGGGCCCCAAAGAGGCAGCAGAAGTTATGTGGGTCCTGCATGCATTTAGTCCACTGTTTCAACTTGTTCAAAAGAGAAGCTACTACTCCCACATGGAAGGGAAAACCTCATGTACCAATGTAGCTCCAGGACATGAACACCCTCCACTGGGGTCAACTGCAGCTTTGCTGTGCTCCACAGCTGGCACAGCGAATGCAGCGTCTCTCCTTTATCAAGTCCTTTTCCAGCATTAATTGCAGTCATTACCCTGCTCTGTTCCAGCTGGCCACTCCAGGCCTGCCAGCCTGCGGAGGTTTTGAAATCATTGACGTAGGGTGGATAACAGCAAATTTTAAAGGGAAAAAAAAAACAAAATGCAGAAGAATCCCGGCTGCTGAGATTTAGGAGCAAGTTTCTTCAAGAAATGAAAATGAACCTGATAGAAAAATGGCCACTTTTGCCAGGGCATCATGGACACATGGAAGAAAAGCTCCTGGCTTCCTGAGTTCTTATGCACTGATGATCTAGGTGCAAGCAGACAGTGGTTCCTGCAAGCTCTGCCTGCTCAGGCATTTCATCCATGAGCAGTGCAAAACTGAGAGGTACCACAGGCACAGCCCCGCTGGAATTCTTAGAGGCATTTACATAGTTGAATGAAAAGGCTGCAGCACACGTCTGCCTGATTCTTATCCTTCTATCTTGAATATAGGGCTAAGAACTGGAATGGGCAAAGTGAGAGGAGAAGGGGTGTAACTAAAACAGTTACAGAGTGATGTGATGGTTTGAAATCAAAACCCCAGTGATAAACCCTCTGGCTGAAAAGGAAGAAATCTTTAAATGACTCTATTATAATAACAGCTAGAGCACAGCTTCCAGATACCCCTAAGCACTGAACAGTCTAATAAGCCTTGGGAATCACTGCACTTGCCAAGGCAGTTTCCCTTGTATCCTGGTGGCACAGCACTTCTTACAGTCATGGATTTCATGGCAGACAAATGAGATTAAGAACATTTTGGATCCCTTTTCCTCTCCAGCATCACCTAGCACAGCTTGTTTGTTCAGGATTTCAGGACATCAGGAGTCCTGAATGGAGGGTCTCTTACTATGTGCCTGTGCTATTTGGCACACAGGCAGAGCAGACAGCATGTGAAGCCCAAAGCATGACTGCCCAGGGCTGCACATAGCTGCCTGAACCCACGGCTAGCCAGTGACTTGTCCCTCAAGGAATGAAAGAATGAAAGCATTTTGAATAGCTCTAATTCAGATGCATTTACTTACTGTCCTCCAACACTCTTTTCCTCTAAGGAATACGTATCTGTACACTTGTTCTATTCTACCTTGTGAAAGTCATAATCAATTTATTGTGGGGACAGAAAGTAGAAATGCCAGAGTCCTGGATCTCACTCTGTCGTGGCTCAGTCCCAGTGACAGACCCAAACCTTTCCAAACAAATGTGTCTAGACCCAGCCAGATCCAACAAAAGCAACAACATATTTTGGAATACCACAACCTATGTATATGGGTGAACGTGGAAAAGACATGGTGGGCCAGGTCTAGTGATACTGTCATGGGTTTATCTAGCCCTGTCTCGTGTCATTGGTAGGTATCAGTAGTTTAGGACCGTGGTACAGGATGGGGCAGTCATCAGCATTACAGCTTAGACAATTGCACACCAAGAAGCTGCATCCACACCTTGTTTGTAAAATAACCTTTGAGAGAGCTGTCTTCTGTGGATCCTTGATATCATTCATAACCCCACCGTACTCAGCAGCATTCGGCTCCACAGCCTGTTTGCCATGTGAGCTAAGTATTTCTTGTTCATCTCAAATTTGCTATCTGATAATTTCCTTTGACTCCCTTCACTTCCTCTACTGTGAAAAACAGTGAATAATCACTCTGTGGTCTCCTTTTCCACCTTCTCAGTGATTTTATAGACCTTTATCATTCCTGCTGTCTGACATCTCTTTTGGAACTGAGGAATGCTGTTCCGTTTACTCGCTCTCCTCATGCCAGACTCATTTTGTGCCTTTGATGATCTGTATTTCTTTCCAAATTCCTCTCTGCCCTTGTAAAGAAGCAAACAGTCATGCACACCCCAGCAGTCACAGCAGCAGGTCTTTAGTGCTGCCCTTCCTACCCTCTGACCACCAGGCTGGCCATGAGCATTCAGCCCCACAGGCTGTGGGGCTGGCCATGTCCTTCCTTAGCTTTTCACCCAAACAATAACCAATGCTGAGGCCACTGTTGTGTCTGGATTGCTTTTTCTGGGGGGTTGCTGCGAACAGCACAGGTCCTATAGCTAATCCTGTGGGACTCAGTATCTCTAAATAGAAAGAATCACAAGTTAAAGAGATTAACCAGGGCTTTTTTCCATTCCAGCTGTTTTCCAGGATTCCGAGGAAATACATCTGCAATATCTCATTACCATAAAATCACAATTTGCCAGTAATCTAGTGAAGGAAAGTCTTCTGAAAAATAATGATTATAAATGCCTTCTGTGGTCATACGATGCGTTTCGTAGCTGAACTAGCAATTCCAGGATTTTCCCTGTAAGTGCTAATGCTTATCAACTTAACCTTGGCAAGGCAGTTGTATCCTTTCTGATACATTAACCCCTATTACCTTGTCTGTGCCAAATCCCTGTGACTGCAATAACCTTCATCCCATCAAACCATTGACTCTTTATTGTTAAAGACATCCTTGTAATGCCTTGGCTCCATCAAACCCCAGGCGTTCGGGAAGTGGTGGGAAGTGAACAGAGCAGTCTTCTTGCAAAGAAATCTGAATTAGGCTGATGGCATTACACTGGGATTATATTTCCATGGACAGTTTTATGCTTCAGAGCCATCTATAACATATATCCTTTGACATAAAACTCCAAAACGAATAAAGGTTCATTCATGAAGTAGTCATTATTGGGTTTAGTATTATTGCTTTAGCCAAGGGAAAAGAGATGAGGTTTCAGGACATCTTCATGGTCATACACATAAAGTACATTTGGGAAGAATAACCTAGTTCTGGGATATGATGAATATATAAGCCAAGAATACTGCCAGCAGCCTACAACTCTGCATGAGCGTGACATTCCTCAGCACTGATGGCAGGTAGCTGCTGTAATGGAGAAGTGACCTCTACCTCTCATAATAAAGTGGGATTTCAAAAAGAGAAAGCACAGAAGAGAGAGAGCACCAGGTCTTGGCTTCTCCCTTCAGCCCAGGAAAATCCCATCATTAACAGCAGCGGAAAGAAAGATGCCCTTGGAGGAGCTGCCAACACACATTCAGTCAGCTGCCAGCTCACCTACAGCACTGCTCTACGGGGAGCATTGCTCTCATCTTGTATGCTTTTTTCTGCCTCACACTTCTCCTTTGCAACTCATTCTTTGTGATTTATCACTCACCCACTCCACAATCCAGCCCTGAAGGGAACTAAGTCTATTACACAACTTGGTCAATGGGGACTATCTCTACACCACCCCAGTAGTGAGAAGTGAAGTGTGGAAGGCCTCAGACACCCCACAGGGACTTTCTTCATGGGAGACTTCTGCAACATTGCTACTGCCATAATCCTCAATGTAAAAATACCTACTGCAGACACAGCTCACATCCTGGCTGTGATTTCAATAGGGCTGTCTTGATCAGTACATGCTGTGCTCATCATGGTACTTGAACATGGGTAAGCATGAATGGCTGCCTTACTTAAGGTCAGCTCTTTGAATGAGTATGGAGAAGGCATTCAACTCCACTTGAGCCAAGCAATCCACTGTACTAACACTGCGGTTGTCACTGTTCAAAACACAGCTCAGGTACCAAGCTGAGGTGTCCAGCCTCAGAGGTGTCTTCCAGTTGTGTCAAATGACCCTTTCAAACCAAGGGGGCAGTGAATTCCCTCAGAGGTGGGTTTGTTCCAAACACTTGAAAGGCAAAACTTACGTTAACTTACTGCACTTCATGCACTGCTCCTCAGAGCAAACCTGATCACCTTGGTTGATGCTTGAGCAGTGCCCAGAGGAACTGGCTTTGCCCCAGGCAGAAGAAACAACCGGCCATCACTAGCCAGGAAGACCAGACCAGATCCCTGCTAGTCTCAGCACTGGCAGCTCTGTGCACCATTCTGCCAGGCAGCAGCTTGGGCAAAACATCCCTTTTCACCACAGCAGTTCACAAGGGAGAAGATGAATATGAATTCTTCTCTTCTCCCCTCCTTTAGCTTCTGTCTGATAGAGCAGCAGGAAGCAAGTCAGAGAGAGATATCCTTCCAGATTACAAATCCAATTACAGCTGTTATCCTGTCTGCTCCTTGTCAGCTTTAAAGATGCTCTTAAGCCAGCAGAATGGTTCGCCAAATGGGGCTGAGATGATGCTGCGGACACAGAGAAACAGATGCTCCTCACAGACTCTCAATTAATAAAACAAAACCCAAATGACTGCAAATACAGCTTTGCAAAACATTCACTTGCTTGCTCCAGAGAAAAAGCTGGCTAAAAAGTCCAAATTGTCATTTACAGAGTTTAGATTGGATGAAAAACAGTAATGTTTTTGTGTTTAATCTCGTTTTCTTCTGTGAAAGCCCATAGACTGCTAGGAATTACTGGAAAGATGGAGCCTTTCATGGTTATTTCCACCATGAAAGGAAGTAATTTCCATTCATTCCCAAAACATTCTTATAAAAGAGTGTTCCTCCAGTGACAACCACTTCGCTAAAAACAGAGGTCTGTGTATGGATTTATTCTGTCTTTCCACGTGTGGGATTCTCAGGGCTGAACACAAGAGGGGCTGTATTTTGCTGCAGGTACTTGAGCTCAGGAATGCCAGGACCACCTCTCCTATTCTCTGGAATCAAAGCCTGCTGTGGTCCTTGGCAAAGGCTCTGCTGATGGAGGTGGGCTTTGGAGCACACTACAATCCTCCTGGCACTACACACAATTTGAAGAATAAAAAGCAGAAAGAGCTGTGTGCCAAAGAAGCTGATGGCTGCCACAGGAGGAGTCTCTGCTGGAAACCCAAGAACACTCCTGTCCGTGCCAAACCCTGTGTTTAAATCCAGATCTTTAACCTCAGATTTACCATCATACAAAATACATGCGGTTGCAATTTTGAAACATTCACCTGAATGTTAGCAGCTGCTGTAATTGCATTAGCATAAGGTCTGATAGAGGAAATAGGAACTGACTCCCCTAATCCTCTCTGAAAAGGGGAAAGAAAACTAACCCAAACCTGCTTGGTTTGTCAGCAGAAGCATCTCACAAAGTGCCTGCACTTCTCTGATGATAACAAACAAAGAGCATGACAGTGGCCACCTCACTTGCACTACGAAAGCTGCAGAGCTCTTCAGAAGCAGACTGAAGAATGTGGGCATTTGAAGTGCTCAACCCCCCCAAATTCCATTTATTCCCTGTACGGCAGCAGACTAATTGCAGTGATTTCATGTGCTAATACAACAACCATGCACCTTCAGGGCTGGATTAGGTCTATTTTTATCTAATGGTTCTAATAAAACAACAGTGCCAGCCTTGTATTGGTTTAAAGTCAGACATAAAAGGGAGCTGAACTTTGAAGGATCTCCCTGCCCCGCAGTGAGCACAACTGCAAACAGATAAATATAATTACTGACTGTGCCTGCATGAGTGGCTGACCTTTACTTAAACCTTGCGAGAGTACTGAGCAGCCTGAGCCCAGATGGGAAATCAGCAAATGCCAGTAAAAGACAGAATAACTGATTTTTCCCACCTTCCCTTGCATTTTGCTAAATCACTTCTGCCGTGTGTTTCCAGCACAGCATCTGAACAAAGGGGATGGGGCTCTTGCTCACAGCATACCTGCTGCCAAGGTTGGGCTTCCCCAAGCCTGTGTTGATGATGCTTAGTACCAGTGATCTCAAAGAGGAGATGCTGGCACCTTGCTTGCCCCTGGGACCAGATGGGATGATCCATTCACCTTGTGTGAAAACACTCCACAGGTTATCACCATCTGCTGCTGTCCCAGATAGAACCCTGCACTAGCGCCTGATGACAAACCCAAACTGATCCAGCTACCTTGCCTGAAATCCCAAGGTAGCTCCCTTGCTACAAGCTCAGCTTGTTGTCAACTGCTGTGATCTTCCTCACCCCGATAACTCTTGCTGATGGGCTAGGGAGAACCATCATAGGATCAACCAGGTTGGAAAAGCCCTTTAAGCTCATCAAGTCCAACTGTTCCCAGCACCGCCAAGGCCATCACTAACCCATGGCACTGAGGCCTCGTCTCCACGGTGTGTGAACACTCGCAGGGATGGTGACTCCAGCACTGCCCTGGGCAGCCTGTTCCAATGCCTGAGCACCCTCTGGGGAAGAAGATGCCACTCTTAGGGCACCTGACTAAAACCATGACCTGAAGGAGGCTGAGTTAACTCCATCCTCCTTCACCTGCATGCACCAGCTGCTCTTAGCCTGTAAGAAGGCTACAATTCCTTTTAATATCAGTGTTGTCATTCCAAGCATGTTTCTCAAACTGAGTGTCCTTTCCCACTAGGATTACCCTGAGTGAGGTAGGGGAAGGTTTAACTGATACCTGGAGGCTCTTTAAGGACATCATTAGGACAGCTTGCAGGCATGGGGCTGCTCAGCCTATGTGAGAGAGGAATGGCAGCAAATCCTTGTTAGACATAAGATCACTTGATCTGCAATGAGCATTTACTGGTCCTTGCAACACGTGTCTTTCAGACTTCTATAAATAGATCTCCTCAATAAAATAATGCAGTATGAAAGTCCAATGGGGATGTAAAATTCCTTTTTAAAGTTTAATATCTACTTTAAATCAAAATTATGATGTTATTAGAGAGTCAGAGAGAGAATAAAAGGAAAAATTCCCATTTTAACACAGCACCTATCATCATATTACCAGGGTTCAACAGAGCAATTCCTTTGTCTGGTAACTTGTTCTGTTTTCAGACAAAAAAAGAGACGTGGGGTCTGCTTATTGCACTGATACAAACACCAGAAGCTAAAGGATGGCCTTGTCTCAGTCACCTATCAAGTAAATGGAAGTGACACTGTTACTAAGGATGGAAAGCTGGGAAATTGGCAGCATGTGTCATTCCGGTGCTCTCTAGTAAATTATCAAATCTTGGACGTTCTGGGAAGCAGAGGAAAACCCCTTTTGCACCAGCAGGCTGCAGTGCAGGTCACCAGGAGATTCAGGATTCGAGTGCTTCACTTATATTCGTATCAGAAGCAATATGAGTGCACCCTTCTTCATCATTGCCCTTCCTTCATTCACATTTCCAAAGTGATAATTCTTTGACGTTGCTATCACCCAGTGAACACCTTCTCCTGTATTACACAGTGTGTATTACAGTTTGACCGGCTCCTCATCACTGCTGCTGAGAGCTGCACAGGGATCTCCTCCTTGGACATGGTGCCCCAAAGCCACCCTCCTCAGAGGGATACAGAGAGTCCAGTGGGATGGTCAACTTCACATATCACTCATGAACATCTTTGCACTTGAAACTGTGCCAAGTGTGAAGTCTTGAAATAACACCAATTTCTGCCAGCAATCTCCTACCTACCACTGATCTTCATTTTCCATCATGTTGTATTGCCAGCCTCCGCACAGCGCTATCTCGAACCTCATAGTTACAAGCCCAGCACTTCACAGCACCCACTTTTGCTTTAACTGAACACAGGAAAACCTTGCTCAGGTTGCATTTACTAAGCACAGGACAACTGACAGTGATGCACTTGAATCTGGAACAGAGAGGACTTTGGAAAGACCCATTCATAATGTAATTGTCAACAGACGGGAGGGCTCTGTTATGTTCCCTGCTTAAAAACCTAATCATAGGTTTAGGCTTGTGCAACCTGCCAAATTTATAGCTCAGTGAGCAAAGAACCTCTATTATACATTTTGCTGTCAGCATTAACATTCCAGGAAAAGAGAATGCAAAAGCTACTAAATTAAGATAAATTACATGCTTTTTACTTCCTCTTTTAAATTCTGGTTCAGAATTCTTTATATGGGGTGCATTGAAAAGTTTCTTCTGAAGTAGGATTTAGGAAATGCAAACTGAGCAGCCTGCACTTCAGGGATGTTTTGAATTTGATATTTCATCATGCACAGGAATGTACAAATCTTTTGTGATATTTAATACTGAAGGAAGGATGAATTCACTTAACCTATTCCATCCTCCTCAAAACTGTATGGGGTTTCATTGGGTCCACCTGGAAAACTGTGTCCAGCTCTCGAGCAACAGCACAAGAGGGATGTGGAGCTGTTGGAGTGAGTCCAGAGAAGGCCATGGAGATGCTGCGAGGGCTGGAGCAGCTCTGCTCTGGAGCCAGGCTGAGAGAGCTGGGCTGGGTCAGCCTGGAGAAGAG
>JASSUY010029861.1:0-19472 GCA_032466535.1 Forpus xanthops
GGGGCGTGCAGGTGGAGGGTTCCCCCTGCTCTCCACAGTCCTCCTTTACCCGCTCCGTGCCCACATCCAAGCGGCCCCTGGTCCGCGGCGCTCACCCGGTTCCGGCTGGGCCGCCTGCCCGGTCGGGGCGGTGGCCGACTCGCCGTCGGTCGGCCCGAAGCTCTCGTCATTCTCGATGCCCGCGATCTCGCTCTCCTGTTGGGCCAGGAAAGCGGCGGCCGGATCCTCCTCGGCGCCGGTCGCCTCAGACGAGGAAAAGAAGCCGAAGTCGTCGGCCATGGCCGGTCCGCCCAGCTCCCGCTCTGGCTGCGCGGCTCGGCTGGGCAGGGCCAGATGGGCACCGGGCGGAGCAGTCACTGCGGCGGCGGGCGGGCCGGCCCTGTGACATCAGTGGGGTAGGCCCGCCTCCCGGTGAACAGCTTCCTGCACCGCCGCGGGCCGGAGCGGTGCCTCAGCGGGCTCGAGCACTTGTAGTGGGCGGGCCTCCTCTCCCCACGCTCGCAGGACCGTGGTCCCAGGGCGCTGTCACCAGCCAGGCGCGCACCTGTAGCTCTGCGGGGCTGGAGCGGGCGGCCCCTCACAACCACCATCTTGACTGGCGGCCGCCATCTTGGGTGGAGCCGCAGCCATTAGAACCGGAGGCCCGGTGGGGAGGGAGGTGGCTGGGAAGCCGCAGGTAACAGGCAGCCCAGGCAGCGCTCGGGGGCCTGCAGCCCGCATCCCACCCCTCCCAACCCTGTGGGGCTGTAGGCTCCACTAGCGGGACCCGCTCCCACAGCAAGAGGCAAACACCCTCATCCCGGCCGGCTCCGATAACGCCTGAGCGGCTTTCAGCACGTTTCGGAGCAATTCGTGCGCCCATCGGGAACACCCGAGCACAATCAAGCCCCGTTGATGAAGTTCGGGTATTTCCGGATAGGCCCGGGAGCACTTCGGCTTTCTCCGGAGCGCGGGAGAGCATTTCCGGTTACGGCAGATAAACCGCCATTGGCTCGCAGCGGCTCTGGGAGGTGGCGCGCTCTTTGGGGTTGGGGCGGAAGTGCGGGTGGTGGCTACGTCAGTTCCGGAGAGTGACGGAGCGGCGGGTCAGAGGCGGCGGCAAAATGGCGGCGCCTGAGGAGCGGGAGCTGACGGCGGAGCAGACTGAGAAGCTGCTGCAGTTTCAGGTGCCGCTGGGCGGGGGGATCCTGCCAGCTGCCGGGAGCGGAGGAGGTGGTGCCTCACTGGCGCTGGGGGTCTGCCGGCCTCCGCCGGGCCGGGGGAGCAACGTTCACTGAGAGCTGCGGCAGGCCCAGCATGGAGCTGAGCGCGGGGTTGTCGGGCCGGGACTGGGTGAGGGGCGAGAGGAGAGACTCCGGCTGCCCCTGTCTTAGCGGAGACTCCCCTCGAGGGCGAGTGGAGCTCTTGTGTCGTGCTGGAGCTTCGCTGAGGGGCAGCCGGTGTTATACCTGCCCCGAGTGCTTCGTTAGGAGTGGTTCTGTCATCGCTATCTGGGGAGGCAGGAAGAGACTGCTGAATAATAAACCTCATTAACTCCATACCGGAAAAACTCCTTGGTAAATCCCGGTCATTTTATTCAGGTAGTCTGAAAAAATCCCTTTCCTGACCTCAGTGATGAATGGAGAAGCTTTTCCTGGAGCCTTGAGGGAGTCAGCCAGGGGGGTTCTGTGCACTGTGGTTTCTCAGAAAATTATTTCTAACTCCCTTGGTTTGGTAATGTCCCTGCTAGGGGAAGGCCACTGGGGATTGTAATGATCTAATCTTGCTGTCTGCTGCATTAACATGGGCTGGGTTGCTTAACCTTTGGTTTGCCAAGATTTCATGGCTGTTTAGCAGCTGAACAATTAAAACAACCAATCTGTAGATGTAGTTTATTGTGGAGAAAATAGTGCTGTGGAACTGGAGAACTTCAGGTTGCTCAGTGAGAAGTAATTGAACATTGGGTAATGAGAATGGTCTTGAGGTGTCTGGGGTTGGTTCTGAATTGTAGGTCGTCATGTGGTGTTCCTTGGATTGCAGAGTTCTTTTACAAGCACAGTGCTGACTTTCAGGAGTGTTTTGTCTCATTTTGTAGCTTTATATTATTTTTTTTAAGATTCTAGTTTGCAGTGTTTTGGTGTGATGTGACTGTAGAACTGCAGGGCATAAAGGGATTTGAGAGGCATCCAGGCCTACTGCTCTTAGCTGAAGTAGGTGCAGGTTTCTCGTAACTCCAGACAGGTCTTGCCAAGCCTTTACTTCCAAGCCAGGGGGATTCAGCAACCTCCGGAAGCAATCGGTGTGCTGTAGTGTTCTTTTGTGACTCTAGCTGTGGGGAAATTTTTTCTTATGAATGCCCCCTCTTAATCTGTAGTGCAAATTAAGCTGTTTGGGCAATCGTACAGACCAAAGAGGCAGAGCAACATTAACATTGCTTTCAGAGTGGTGCCATTTCCCTGGTTGGTCCAGGAGGCTTGAGCCACTGCCTTATGTTGCTCATCTCTGTGCAAAAGCTGGCCTCCAGCTCCCATTCTTTTGCTGTAAGGTCTCAGTGCTCATTAATCTCTTGAATGCGGAAAGATGGGACCAGCTGCACTCATCAAGGTCCCTGTTGCTATTTTAAAAGCCCTGTGGGCAGCTGTGAAACTGAAGAATCCTGTTTCCGGATGTTACCTGGTGTTGCCATGGGCAGCAGGCTGGAGGGGAAGCAGGAGTCAGGAGGTGAGATTCATGTTTTAGTCCAGCTTCTGTTGAACCCTGGTTTGAAGTGGAGGGAAATTCTCCTTTAACCACAAAGGGAAGAAAATCTTTGGTTAGAAGACAGGTGTTGTCCACAGCCTGATTTGAAAGACTGAGTCCACAAGGCTTTTGATCCTTGGATCCTCATTCCTCTGCCTCATGGTGTCTATGGGGTTAGCTTTTCACCAGGGCTGTGCTAATGACAGGCTGCACTGGTGATTCTTTCTCCTTTGGCAGTTCCTTTCAGACAGGTGTGAGCTCAGCTCTGCTTGTTTCTTTGAGATGAGATAGAATGAATTAGTCCACGTGCAAAAGATTTCTTATTTCCTTTAGGTGGACTCTGCTAAATAACTTTTGCTGTTTGGTGGGGGTGGCTAACTCACTAAAATCCTTCATACGTTGCCATTGTTGCAAAAAACTGCTTCAGGTGGCTTATGAACTTTTCAGGGATTCCTGTTGCCTTTACAGTGAGCGCTTAAAGTACTTTCAAAGATAACTTTACACATTTGTCGTGCTGCATCGTCATAAGTGATTTGTACAATACCCTGTGGTGGCAGACCCTGGTACTTTCACAGAAGGTGGTGTGTCACTGCTATGTGAATAAAGCAGGAGAGAGGACTAGGAGAGAAGGGAGTGGGGATAACAAAGATGAGGTGGGGATAACAAAGATGAGGTGACCCATAGCAGAAGGCCCTCAGCAGTGCTACACTTAAATGGAAAGCCTTGAGCAAGAGCTGTAGCCTGCAAACAGCTGTTCTGGGTGAAAATCCTGTTGCCTTACACTGTCTATCCTAGTTCTGCTGGAATTACTCCTCCCAAGGCAGAGAAGTGGATGCCTGCTGGCCTGTCTGTTGCCAGAGCTATTGGGGTTACAGTTTGAATATCTGCTTTTCATGAATCCCACTGCTGTTTGCTTGATGTGCTTTTGTAGTGCTCATATAAGCAGCTCTGCCAGCAGAACAGTGAAAGCAGCAGCTCTCTTCCTATGCATGGGGCTGGATTAGGGCTGTTGTCTGCCACCATTTGATGGCAGGTTAATGGAGGGGGGAAAAAAGTACCCCTATGGAAAGATAATTGGGCTAAACGTGAAATAAAAGCAACAGAGCACTCACTCTTGCACGTTTTTAGCCTCCCATTTGCTGCTAAAGCTTTGACTAATGTAAAAGAATAAAACATCTAAATTTTTCATCTGCCAAGACTTGGCTGTGTTGATATCTGTAGGGAGAAACTTGATGTGAACAGCTCAAGAAAGCTGTGGAGATCCAGCTCCATCTGAGAGATGGAAGAAAGGGCAGAGCAGCTTCTGTAGGATCGTGTTATTGATCTGTGCCCATTACACGTGGGCTGATGTCTGATGTTCTAATATGCTAATGCAAAGTAATGGAGTGTTATTCACAAGACAAAGTTAGCACTCATGATACCATCCCTGGCTTCAGCCGTGAAAAGCAAAAAGCTTAGGACTGAAAGCATCTCTAAATTGAAGAGGAAGGAGGAAACAAACTCCAGGCATTTTTCCTATTCAGTGTATTGTGAATCAATCAAAACCCGCACAGAGGCACTGGCTGTAATACACAAGGAGAAACACCCTCAGTAAAGGCTTTCTCCTGCTTGAAGTCAGATGTTCTTTACCCCTGGAAACACAAGTCTCTGGAATTTGGCAGTGGGTTCGGAATTGGGAGTGGTGCCAGTTACTGTCCTGTGGATTTGCATCTTGGTGTTTCAACATAGGAGTCTATCTGCAAAGAGAATGATTTCCTAAGTCCAGTTTACAACCTTTGTCCACTTTGTTTGCATTTGATGCACATGGACTTTCATTTTCCACTATGTTATTGAGAAGATTGCAGCATTCTGAGCAATCTCAGAGGTGAGAGATGCATTTATTATATTCAGCAGCAGCTTCAGTATGTTTTAAGGCAGCACTCCGCTTTCAGAGATGAGTGTTGAACTTTGCTGGCATTTGTGGTGCTTGATATCTTTTTTTTTGGAATATTAACCACTTTCTTGAGCTTGCATCTTCATTAATTTGAAGGAATGAGGCTGCTATGTTAATGGGATTAATTTTACTGGGGGGGGGGAAGGCTTATCTTTTTCTTACTTACTGTGTCTAAGATCTCTTTAAGATATACCCTTTAATGAGAAATTACAGCCAGTAGGAAACTAGTAGCGACTGATTTGAAGATATTGTTTATTCTCTTAGCCTTAATGATGCTAAGGAGATGCTCCTTTGTCTAATGTGAATAATGCAGTTTGCAGCCATCACCAGAAATACTGTAACTGATGCAGTGGGAGTGATGTGGTGTTTCAAGTGTCTGATCTGTCTGTGGCTAAGGTGAAGCAGTAGCTATGGTAGGTGCTGACATAACAATATAAAAGGTCGTTAGGGGTGATAAGGAACAATATCAGTGCTTCCCAGCAAGTGTTGGTCAACTGGCAGTTGAACTGCCTTCCTGCAGTTCCTTGCATTGGGTGCAAGTCATTCTGAACTCATGTGTCTTCCAGAACAGGCTGGAACCGTAGCGTCTTATGATGCATGTCAAAGTAACATTCACAAAAGTGTTCAGTTTATGGTGCCTTTACACAGGCAGCTTTTTCCCTGCAATGTTTGATTGTGCAGCTTCATTGATCTGGAGTGGCAGGAGCATGAGGCATGGTGCTGCTGGGCTGGTTCTGTCTCCTGTTCCTTGTTGAGAGCAATTGTATTGGGATGCTAAGGGGAAATAAGACCAAATTCCCCTCCATAGAGAACTGCTATTGTCAAACTGTCATCAATAGTGTTCCTGGTGCTGTAGTAATGATGGGGAAGGGGTGAAGTTTGCTGCCCTGTGCTCTATTTCAGACCGATGGAGCAAATGCTGCAGTGTTTCAGTGCTCATTAGGTGCATGTTGATAGCTCTGCCTGGCTGTTTCTTTGGTATTGCTTTCTGACCTAAAACTGCTAAAGCATTTGCATAATCTAAAAAGAAGAGAATGTTCAGCCATGAAGCTCTGTTGTTAGTTTAGAAACAAAGGTGTGAATGAGTTTCTGGAACTTGTTGTGGTTTAGACCCAGCTGGCAACTAAGTACCATGAGCTGCTCACTCCTTCCTTCCTCCCTGGTGGGATGGGGAGGAGAGTCAGAGAAAAGTAAAACCTAGGGATTGAGATAAGAGCAGTTTAATAATTGAAATAAACTAAAATATAATAATAATTGTGATGAAAAGGGAGACAACAGGAAGTGGGGAGTAAAACCCAAGAAAGGCAAGTGATGCACAACACAGTTGCCCACCCCCTGCTGTCTGATGCCCAGCCTGTCCACGAACAATGATTGGTGGCTCCTAGCCAACTCCCCCCCAGTTTCTGTACTGAGCAAGGTGGTCTATTGCATGGATTACCCCTTGGGATAGTTTGGGTCAGCCGTTCTGGCTGTGTCTCCTGGCTTTTTTGCCTTTGCTTACTGGTGAGGCATGGGAACCTGAGAAGTCCTTGGTCAGGGTAAGCACTGCATAACGATATCTAAAACATCCGTGTGTTGCTGGTGTTACTCTCACACTAAAGCCACAACATTGCACCAACTACGAAGAGGAAAATTAACTACTCCAGCTGAAAGCAGGACACTTGGAAATCTTGAAAACACCAGCAGAATTTCCAGGCTGCTCAGGAATGTTGATCAGAGACTTTCAAGGCTTTCAAAAAAACATAGATTGTGACTGTGTAAAATCAAATAGAGTAATTGCAGGTGTCTTTAAGATGTCCTTCTACAATCTATTGTCCTTCTACCAGAACAGTGAAGTGCTTCTGTAAGAGTTTGGGGTAAAAGTCAGAATGCAAAGTGTAAATTTTACTTGGTGAAACACATCTTTAAAGACAGTCAAACTAAAGCACTAAATCATGAAGCAGAGTGATAACTGAAGATGTTCTGGCAGCAACAGCTGAGTTCCTGAGCTTTATTTCTTCTGTGGAATCCGCTTACAAGGTGCTTCCTTGCAAGGGCTTACATTTTAATACATTTTTATATACCACTGGGGAATGACTTGAAGGGCTTTTTTCTGAGCAGCTCCAATAGCATAGTGAATGTCAGCAGTGCTTTGAACAGTTCAGTTCTGTACAGCAGAATGAAACAATGGTGTTTGCCCAGTAGGTTGGGTGGAAGGTAGAAATCTGTGGAGATTTCATGAAAAAGAAGCCAAGAAATGCTCAAAAGTTTGAACTGAGCCCAGTGATTGAATAGGCCATTTGTCCACAGCATTACTTGGGTGGAAATAGTGTGTGGAATGTATGAATGGGGGTAGGGAAGGGAATAGATGCACCATCCTCCAGTAGAAAAAACAATTCAGTGCATTCTGGAATGGTCAGTTTGTCCAGACTGCCCTGGGGGCTTTTAAATGGAGCAAAGAATGGGGGAGATAAAGAGCAGAATTTAATAGGTTTGCTGTTGATACCCCTTCTTGAGCTGCAGCCTCTGTAGGGTTACACCAGCTGCCTGGGATGGTGTCTGGAGAGAAATCTGCCAGGTGGGAACATGGAGCATTAAGAATCTGTGGAGTTCTTCTGTCAAAAATGACCTTGCTGGAGAAATTGTCACATTTCAGCGCTCTCCTTACATCACCAACATGTTTAGATGTTGGATTTGTTATGCTGCTTGTGACAATTATTGGCATTGGTTGCGCCATCTGAATAGCTGTTTCTGAAGGTAGTGCTGTTTTGGTGTCTTTCTGTAGTCCAGTTTAGAAAAGAACCCCAAACTTAGTTTAACTTAAAAGCAGTTTCCTTCAAAATTGCAGCGCTCTTAATGGTGTCACCTGTAATGAGCTTTCACTGATGGGTTCAGAGTATCCTGAAAAGGGTGGCAGCACATTTGTGGCTTTCATATGGAAGTGCTTTGGCTCTGTGGTGAGAGGTGAGGTTTACAGATCTGAAATGTCTGTTCAAACACCTCACAGCGAGTGGTATGGGGAGAGATGTGTTGCTGTGGCACAGTAACAGAGGTGTTCACTGTAGCAGAGATTTGTCTCCATTCAAGGGGTGCTGATGTGGCTTCCTGTACTAGCAAACACTGACATTTGATCTCTTGCACAGGAGTTCTGATTGTCATGGGGTTAAAAAGCACCTTCCAAAACACTGGTGTGAGAGCCCAATGTCTCTGAGGTCTGGCAGTGTACTTGGACTGTGTTTTCTGCTTTTGAGTCCTGTCTGTGCTGGCCTGGATTTAAATGTTTTTACTACAGCATGCCCTGTGATGTGGGAAATCTCCTCCATTGCTGCCTCATTTTGGGTTTAGTCTCTGTTTGTGCTTGTCATGAGTGAAGTGATGGTCATCTTGGGTTTTCAGAAATGCTCAGCCTGTCTTTTATATTGATGCTTTGTGGTGGTGTTTGAGGGCATATCCTTCCAGAGTGAAACTTGTGGGCAATGTTATTACTGGGCTGAGTGCAGTTGTAGTAACAGACCTTGGGCATCGCTAACAATTGACTAATGCTGGAAGAGTGCAAAGGCCTGTTTGAGGTCTCTAGTGTGCTTATGGGTTTGGGTTGGCTCAGGTTGCTCTGCTCATAAACTGAGAGCAGAGCACTTTAGAGTATTGTGGCAGTGTGTTGCAGTAACTCCTGTCTGTGCTCACGTGTTGGAAAGAACAGTAAAAATACAGCGCTTCCCTGGCACTCGCCTTAGGAGCAGGGAATTGTTTAGGTTGGAATAGACCTTTAAGATCATTCAGTCCAGCTGTAAGCACTACCATGGCCACTACTAAAGCTGCTTTTATTCTCCTCCTTTAGGACCTGACTGGCATAGAGTCCATGGACCAGTGTCGTCACACATTGGAGCAGCACAACTGGAACATAGAGGTACCTCTGCAGAGAGGATTTATAGCAGTTTCCAAAGTCCTTGGGTTAAGCAAAGAATTCTGTGGGGAGTGGGAGCCCTACTGGTAAGCTTTAACCTGTCAACCTGTGAATTTACACTAGTAGCTCTTTTTAACAGTATCTTGACGCATCTGGAGAGCTGGTTTCTGGACCACACGGCAGAATTATGGCTGTGAACAGTCACTTGACTGGCACATGTCCTGTAGCACTGTACTGGCTGCCTTGGGAGAGGGCTTTCCATCCAGAAAAGAGTATTGGTGCTTATAGTTTATAATGAGTTGTGCTTATCCAGTGCTTTCAGACTATGGACAAATCAGACTTGCTGCTTGTGTCCAAAGTATATAAAAACCCCATATTTTCTGCCATCCTTAACTGTCTAAAACCTCTTTGCTCTTTCTTGTGTCAAAGGCAGCTGTACAGGACCGACTAAATGAACAAGAGGGTGTCCCAAGTGTCTTTAATCCTCCTCCGTCCCGGCCCTTGCAGGTCAATACAGCTGACCACAGGATCTACAGCTACGTTGTCTCAAGGCCACAGCCAAGGGCAAGTTATCTTACAGTGGATTTTGTCCAGATTCTGGAGTGACTCTGTGAACAACAGACCTTGCAAGCAGGGAAAGGAGTTGCTTTCGTTGCATGCTGTTATCTCCTTTCTAAATATGTTACCTTCTGAAAAACAAAATGTAGAGCTTCAGCCTCTGTTACTGCTGCGGGCATTTTCTCCGTAGTGTGATTCACACTATGAAGCAACATTTTTTGTGTCATAGAATGACTTGCTCTGGTGTAGTCGAGCTTTTTGATCAGTTCAGTTGGAACAAAGGACTGTCTGCTCCATATGGTAGAGTGATAATGGGTTTTTTATCTTTTAGAGCCCCCTAAAATGTATATTAACTTCAGTACAGTATCAGTGACTTGCAGTAGTGTTTCACAGACAGATTTGCATGAGCACCTGTAAGAGTGCTGTTAATCCCTTTGTACAGTAAAGAAAATTAGCACAGAGCAAAAGCATCGCTGCTTGAATAGTGATGCTGGTTTTCAGACATGTCACATTAAATTCTATATGAACCATATCAGTTACTTACACGTGACTTGGTGTGTCTGAAGCCATAAATATTGCTGAGTTTCTTTGCAGTGGTTGGAGCACTTATGTTCCCATGTTTGCTTGATGCTGGGGGAACAGCTTTAGCAGGTCTGTTCCTGGGGTGGAGGCTATTCTGATCCTTTGTTTGTAATTGCAGGGCCTGCTAGGATGGGGTTACTACTTCATAATGCTTCCATTCCGATTCACCTATTACACGTTACTTGATATATTTAGGTAAGTATTTTTGTGCTGACTCATGTACTGGCTGCATCAAGACACACAAGCTTGGTTTTGGCTGTATGTCTGTCACTTGGATGCTTAATGGCAGACTTTTCCATTTATTTGCTTATCTGGCTTAATCTGTAGCCTTTTAAGGTTCCTACACTGTTTTGTAAGAAATAATCTTTATTGTAGAGAAAAAGAGCATCTTGCAGCTCTGTAAATTAAATACTGAATTGGAGTTGTAACTACATGTGGCTTTACAGTTGGAGTGCCATGCAAAGGAAATGCGAAACGCGATCAAACTATCCAGTATTCTTAGACAGACAGCTTGATCAGAATCATGTGCCATTGGGCTGGGCTGCAGGTTAGCCTGCCCTAATTGCTGTATTTGGTAAAACACAGACTGTAAACACCTCTGGATTGCCCTTCAGTGTCTGTTGCCTCTTCTCCATTTACTGCCCTGAAAGGCAAGTTCATCCTTACAGCACTGGTGGAGAGAAAAGGGAATGCTGATACGTGGTAAATCAGTCCCAGTCCTGCCATCTGCATTGGTTTGGCTGTTCCCTCTGGTCTGTTACTTTTTTTCGCCTTAAAGACTTCCAAAGTTCAGTGTAATTTCTGCACATCAGTAGAACCAGATAATGCTGATACCTCCCTTGCAGTGAAGCTTTTCTAGCCTTGGAGGAATGACTGTTGCTTCTGTGTTCAATGGACTCCTGGTATAACGTTCTCTTTCTGCAGGTCTTTGCATTCTGGAATTAGTCTTTGAATAGCAGAAATGCAGTTTTCAAAATTACCTGGACAAAACTGTGTGGCTTTTAACAGCCCGCCTTCGGCTAAATTCCTCAAACCTCATAGTGTTGGTGTGGCTTATGCCTGATGCTTCAGAGGAAATCAGAATTATCAGTCACACAGAATTCAGATACACACTGATGGCATGAGATGATATTTGCCTGGGGGGTGGTTTTTGTAGCAGTGGTATCAGTTTGCAGCAGGTGGCAGTTTAGGTTGTGATTATAAATGTTCAAGGGTCTCAGCTGTGACTTTTTTCCCTTCCTTATGAATGCCAGTGACTCTGTGGAAAAGAAAACATGTTCTTCAGAAAGTCAGCAAGCTGAATTCAGTGTCCTTTGCTTCTTTCCTAGGTTTGCTCTGCGTTTTATACGCCCTGATCCTCGTAGTCGGGTCACTGACCCAGTGGGGGACATTATTTCATTTATTCATATGTTTGAGGAAAAATATGGGAGGATACACCCTGTCTTCTACCAGGGAACTTACAGCCAGGTCAGTGTCACATGGTGGTTCATAGATCTTGAGGAGATGGAGAGTGGGGATTTTGCCAGACAGTATCAGGGCCTACCTGGCAAAATCACTTTTTAGATAAAAGCTTAGTGTTTGTCCCCAAACTCTTAACGGGGTAATGGAGAGTTAGGGAACAAATGTATTGGAAAACCAGTGTCTGCCAGCCTTGATGGTATGCCGAGTCTGCAAAGTTGGAAAGCAAAGCTGCTCTGAGTGTTCCTCAACAGTCTGTACAGCCCTGTAGCTGACAGTTACACTTTGTAATGCTGCCTTTGTTTTTATAAGCTGATGTGGTATGCCAGAGCTTGTCTTTCTGCTCACTAAATTAGGATTGACTGCCTGGGCTTGTATTACAATGCAACTCCAGAATCCGGGGTGTAACCTCAAAATTGTGAGAGGGAGCCCTGAAAGAGATTATGGGAGATGAGAGTTCTGCAGGTTAGACCTGGACTCATGGTGCCCTCTGTAAAAGAGGGTTGCTCAATGGATGCTGTCTCTTCTGCAGCTTCTCTCAGCCTGGCTGAGGAAAGGGCCTCCTGCAGCAGTGCATCCCAGCAGACAGTTAGATCAGCACTGCTTCCTGAGTGCTGGGGAGGAATATGGAGTCTGTATCTGCTCCACACTGCACAGTAATGGAGTTTGATGCCTCCGCAGCTCTTCTGGCTCCTCTGTCTTGCCTGGAATCCAAACTTCAGTAGCCATGGAATGGTTAGGCTATGAAAACTCAGTGCCCATAAAACAGGAGCTTATTGTGTGCTTATCCTGGGGTCTCGTTAAGAAATGGGTTTGTGGAGAGAGACTAATGCAAAAGGGGTTTTCTTTTGTTTGCCTCTTGCTCTGTTGGGGACTGCAGCGTTATTAAGTTGTCTTTTTTGAGTAGTGTTTTCATTTGATGTGTCCTGTATGGGCACAAGTGGAAGGCTCATCCTTGGCTGCTGGGAGACTGAGGGATGAAGGAGGGTTCTTCACTGCAGCTGGTCTGGCAGGGAAGTGGGGGGTGGTTTGCTCTGAGTTCAGTGTTCTCCAAAGGCACCTCCTGAAAGGAGTGTGAGGGAGCACCACTGTAGCCCTTTTAAATGAGGGTTTAATCAGAAGGGCTGACAGGTTTATCCTCCACTGCTGCTTCATTAAAACCATGCTAATGGCAGAGTAATGACCCAGGTAAATGTTGTGGAGCTGTGTCCCACATTGTGGGTGCTGCTTTCCCCTTGCCTAGAGCCCCAGTAATGTTACCTTCTCTGCTGTTCTGCCAAGGCACTGAATGATGCCAAGCGGGAGCTGCGCTTCCTGTTGGTTTATCTTCATGGAGATGACCACCAAGACACAGATGAATTCTGCCGGTAGGTAGGAGAATGTTAGAACCAAAAGGTTATATTGGCACTTTAAATGCAGCTTCACTCACATAGTCTCTTCTCATCCCTTAGCAATACACTGTGCGTACCTGAGGTGATCACCCTCATAAACACCAGAATGCTTTTCTGGGCTTGTTCAACCAACAAACCAGAGGGATACAGAGGTGAGTGTGTCCCTCTTGGGCTTTACCTGTCCTCTCCTGACAAGTCAAATGCTCTTTGACCTCCAAAATGTGTGTGAAATGCACTGTTGGTTTTTGTGCAAGCAGGCAAGAGATTTCAGGGTTGCATGGGGAAATACAAGCTTGGATGGCAGAAAAATTCTACTCTTTGCCTCTACTGTCTGTATGTTTCTGGGCAGTCCTGGTGCTGTGCTCTCTGCTGTGGGCCTTGGGGCTGCTTTCAGTACCTCATTAATAGGAGTTAGTGGGTGTGTGCTGAGGATTAAACTGATGCAGAAACAAGTATCTGGCTAGCTGTGCCCTTAATGCTGGCTGGTGTTATGCCTGAAGCCAGGAGTGACTTGTTAGGTGCATTTCCCTTTTCTGAGACAGACATGTTTACTCCACACCCAGTCTCTGTCTCCTCGAAGGTCCTCAGTGAGATGCTTTTAAGTACTGTGTTTAGAGCTGTTGATACCTGGCCTGCCAGTGTTCTGATAGGGTTTTGCTGCAGGTAGAGCCTTTTCCCCAGTTCTGCTTGTGCCTCCTGTGTTGCATCTCTTTTGCCATGAAACAGGAAGGGTCAGGCCAGGAGTTCTGTAGTACTAAACCTGGATCATTCTCTGCTTCTTAGTTCAGCTACCAGCTAAAGACTCCTTGAAAGAGTGGCTTTCTAAGGAGACGTTCTTTTACTTACTGTTGTTTCATTGCTGCAGTGCTTTGGAATCACAGCCTAGAAAGCAGAGCTGGAAGGGATTGTGGCCTTTCATTTAATCCACGGATTGCTCTGGTTTCATTTGAAGGGCTCCATTGGTAATCAGTGCTCCAAGCTGCATGTTGTGCCATGCATGTTTTGAGGAGGTGATCAGCAGCCGTAGCTGAATGGTACCTTAAAAGCCCCTGAACTGCTTCATTCCCTGCCTGAAGACAGAGCCCACTTCTGGCAAAACCAACCTGGATTTGTTCAGAAATGTCCAGGATAGGCACTGCCATCTGCCCATGATGGTGTTTTCCCGAGTCTGGCCACCCTTAATCATCTCAGCGTTTCCCTGTACTTGACCAGTGCTTCTCTTCCTACACTTTAAGCCCAGGGCTCTTTGTCCTGTTCTGAATGGATGTTCAGAGCAGTTTACTTCCTTCCTGCTTTAATTCAAGAGCCCTTTTGGTCACTTGAAAGCTTTTTTTTTTCCCTTCAGTCTCTATGTTCCAAGCCACTTCCTCCCTTTGCTGGTTTATAGGGTTTAGTTTGACAAAATGGAGGCTGAGGCCTCCTGTCCCTTGATAGTGGCTGTAGAAGCTGCTTTGGTGATGGGAAGGCCCTTGGTGATGGGAAGTGTTTGCGCTGTACCCCTCGCTGGGCCTTCTGAATGGGGCAGTGACAGTTATGCCTGTTTCCCAGTCTCCCAGGCTCTGCGAGAGAACACATACCCATTCCTGGCTGTGATCATGCTGAAGGATCGCAGGATGACAGTAGTTGGGCGTCTGGAAGGCCTTATCCAGGCTGATGACCTCATTAATCAACTGATGTTCATCATGGATGCCAACCAGACATACCTGGTGTCCGAACGCCTGGAAAGGTATGATGGGACCTGAGCTCCAGTTATGCACTGCTCTAGTCTACTTTCCCCCCAGACACCATTTGTAGGCAAATAGTTTATTATCTCCTATCCTGTAACACATCCCATGGGCTCCCTTCTTCCCAGTGGGATCACCGGTCCACAAATTTAGGTCGCCCTATAGCCAGGGAGCTGGATGTGTTGCCCACAGCTGAAAGGTGAATGTGAGTGCTCTGTTGTTCTCTGCAGCTGGAGCAGGCCCTTAGCATGCTGGAGCTTTGCAGGTAAAGCTCAGGTGATTGTAGAAGCCAAGTGAGAGCAAAGGCACTGCAGCCTGTTGGTGAGCAAGAGCTGCTGCCTGGGATGGCTGTCCTGAAATCTGAGTATGTTTCTGGTGGTGCCTCATGAGCAGGAGCTCCAGCCCCTGATAACTCTGTAGGGATCTGCAGACTGTGTCCAAAGTAGGGTGCTGCCTTATGGTCTTCTGTCTGCCCCTCCTCTGCCCCATGCTTTCTATGAGGACCCAGTAACGTTTTGATGCCTCTGGCTTCTCAGTTGTGCAAAGAATTAGCCTGAGGAAGTAAAACTGTGAAGAGCCTCAAGTATGAGACAGAAATCCTGGGCACTATTATGTGCTGTTCACTCTGCCATGCTGCAGTGGGTGAGGAATTGCCTGTGTTCAGTTCATGTCCACTCAACTGAGGGGACACAGATTGTGTGCTGAGGATGTGGAAACCCTACTTCCCTTTCCAGAGCTTGTGGTGCTCCTGAGGCATTACCTGATGCGTGTGCTCCCATGAGCTGGAGGCTGTACTTGCACTCTCAGGTCTGCCATGAGCCTGCTAGCCCTGACTGCTCCTTGCTCATGTTTGCAGGGAAGAGAGGAACCAAACCCAAGTCCTGAGGCAGCAGCAGGATGAGGCATATCTTGCATCCTTACGTGCAGACCAGGAAAAGGAGCGCAAGAAGAAGGAGGAGCGGGAGATGAAGAAGAGGAAGGAGGAGGAAGTGCAGCAGCAAAAACTAGCAGAGGAGAGGAGGCGGCAGGTGAGAGCAGGAGTGCTGGAGAGGCTGCTGTGCCCTGTGGAATGCTCATGCTGTGTAGGGGTAGTGCCTGCATTAAAGCTTGTCTTGGAGCTGCTTGTCTTGCTCAGGGCTTGTGTCCTTGAAGCCACCTGAAGCTGCTGTGCTGCAAGGGACAAGCACGGAGGTGAGTTCAGTGCTGCCCCTGCTCTCTCCTTTGCAGACACTGCAGGAGGAGAAGGAGCGCAAGTCAGAATGCCTTCCTCCCGAGCCACATCCCGATGACCCAGACAGCGTCAAGATCATTTTCAAGCTGCCTAACGATTCCAGAGTGGAGCGGCGATTCCACTTCACACAGTCCTTGACGGTGAGCTTGAGGCAGAGCTGATGGGGCTTCCCAGGGTATAAGAGAGTCAAGAGATTGTCCATGTGACTCAGCAAAGCTTTGGTTCCATTGGACTTTGCCAAGAGCCTCAGCAGGCAGAGGTGTCGGAGAGTGAGTAGGGAGAGTGTCGTGGGGCTTGAACCCACCAGCTTAAAAGAGATTAGAGGGGAAACGGAAGAAATTTTCTCTTCTCCTTGGGTTCGGGTGGTTCGCTATTAAATAGTGGTGTAGGAAGAGCCAGAAACAATGCCTAGACTCCCCAGGTGCTCTGACAAGTCCCATTTCATACATGCTAAGGAAATGGCTGTCTCATGTCTGCAGGGCAGTGATGGTGCAAATTCAGTACCATTCCCCCCCATGAGATGTCACGGCTGCAGCCTGGCTGTGTTGTTGCTCCCCTCACTGGCAGTTAATCCTGTGCTTCTTTCCCAGGTGATCCATGACTTCCTGTTCTCCTTGAAAGAAAGCCCTGAAAAGTTCCAGATTGAGGCCAATTTCCCTCGCCGGGTCCTGCCCTGCCTCCCCACAGAGGAGTGGCCCAACCCACCCACATTGCAGGAGGCCGGACTCAGCCACACGGAAGTCCTCTTTGTGCAGGACCTCACGGACGATTGACGCTTCTTTCCAGCACCACACCATGGAAAGAGAAATTCATATTATTATTATAATACAATATTTTTTTTAAATGACTGCGTACAAAGGAGGGATCAGAGACCACGGGGCCTGTGCTGAGCGCATGCGCTGGCGAGAGGAAGCGTGTGTGCGTGTCCTCGCACACCCCCATGCACAGCCATCCCCTACACTTGGGAGGGCAGAGAGGGAGGGCAGCTGGCGTTGCCCCTCCATCCTCCCTGGGAGGACCAGGAATGGCAGCTCTTGGCAATTCTTGCTTTTATTGATGACAGTAACAATAAATCCCCGACAACCCGAACATCTCGTGAAGATTTTGATACAGCCAGAACACCGGGCACCTGACCATGCTGGGAGTGGGGTGGGGAGGGCTGGACAGAATCTCTTCAGCTTCCCTCTGTGTATAAACGTCTTTCCTTTTAATATTTCTCTTGCTTTGTAATGACCAAAGGAGAAGGGGGTTGACTATAGTATTAACTTTTTTGATAAAGAGCTGGTTTGATTCTTACCCGTGTGGGGTCGTGCCCAGGGTTCTTAGCCTGCGTAGTGTAATAAACTCTGCCTCTAGCATGTCTGTGCCAACGCTGTCTGTCTATGCCCCCTGCCCCAGCTGGGCACCAGGGAGGGGGCTCCAGCTGCTGCACCTCAACTGTTGGCCTTGAACTGGTCCTTTTGTGCTGTGTGAGACAGGAGTGTGCATAGCACAGGGGAGCTGGGGCTGGAGCTGCTGCTGGCCTGTGGTGATGAGCTCTGGGCTGAGGCTGGGGAGGAGGGGGGTGGCCCTTCCTCTGCTCCTAGGGCTGGGTAAGCCTTGCTCAAGTTTGAGGTGAAAACCTGACACACAAAGCTGGTGCAAGCCTGTGGCCCCTGGGGCTTGGTCATGGCTGAGCAGTGGTGCTGTCAGCTCCTGCCAAAGGGGAAGGGGTGGCAGCATGTCCCTTTCCTACCTGCTGCTCACTTTTCTGAAGAGGTAGCTGTGTCCTCCTGCCTGCGTGAAGCACAGTAGGGGAGCAGGGAGCTCTCTCCATGCCACCATTTCTGGAAGCTGTAGTAAATCAATCCTACTTCCCTGGTGCCTACAGGCTTTCTTAACGGAGAAGGGACCTTTCCTTTTCCTCCCAAAGAGCTCTTTACTCTTTCTGGCCTTCTGGAGCAGCTTAGTTTGGGGAGTAGCTGCCTGGCTCTCATCCTTGGGGAACTGGAGCTCCTGCCCTCCTGTTGCAGGTGTGCTGGATGTGTGTGTTCCCTCTGCTTGAGGTGCCAGGCCAGGGCTGCTGAGGTTCCTGGGGCCAGCCTGGCTGTACTGGGTTTGCTGCTGGAGGCACCCAGGAGGATGCCCTGTCCCAAAGTGGCAGCTGTGAAGGATCTCCATGTGGGAATGAGGGGGTCCTTTGTACTGCTGGATCATGAGGGCTCGATCCAGCAGCAGAGGGGACACAGCGCAAAAGGGATGTGGACATGTTGAAGTGAGCCCAGGATGACAATGAAGGTAATCCAAGGGTTGGAACATCTCTGCTCAGGAGCCAGGCTGAGAGCTGGACTTGGTCAGCCTGGAGCAGAGGCGGCTTCAGGGAGACCTCATGGCAGCTCCCAGTGCCTAAAGGGGCTATAGGAAACCTGGAGAGGAGCCTTGGACAAGGGCCTGTAGGGACAGGAAAAGGGGAATGGCTTTAACCTGCCAGAGGGGAGACTGAGATGAGCTCTTAGGCAGAAGCTCTTCCCTGTGAGGGTGCTGAGGTGCTGGCACAGGGTGCCCAGAGGAGCTGTGGCTGCCCCATCCCTGCAGTGTTCAAGGCCAGGTTGGACACGGGTTTAGAGCAATCTGCTCCAGTGGAAGGTGGCCCTGCCTGTGGCAGGGGGCTGGAACTGGATGAGCTTTGAGGTCCCTTCCACCACAAACCACTCCATGTTTCTATGACCCAGCCAACTGACGCTTCCACCCTCGGCTCTCCAGGACTCTCCTCCAAACCCCACTCTCTGGGGCTCTTCCCCTGGTAAGTGACAGCCTGGGGGACCCCCATCCCTGTGCAGAGCATGAGCCCTCCAGCCCATGCAAGAGACAAGAGCTGGGGCTCAGCATGTTGGTATACATCATACATTTATTAGTGAATATCCCTCTCAAAATCAGCCACAACATTAAAAAAAATAATGATTGCACTACTTGGTCAAGCAGAACTAGCAACTTTCATTTTAAAAAAAGTACAAATCTGTTAAAAATTTCAATCAGTATAATACACATATATATAATACAACATACTAGTTATGTTAAATGCTACAAAACCAATATGATTCCAATGGAATGGAAAAAAAACAAACACTTTTAGAGCTTTAAGAACCTTTTTTTTCTATATATTAGCCTTTTTTCAAATACATACATGGGAAAAATGAGGTAACTGTAAAATGTGCAAGTAACAGAGCAAAAAAAATTATATATATATATTTATATATATATATATATATAAAAACTTTCTAACACAGAACACACGTCCTAGCACCTTCCGGGGAGCCGCGGGGGCCGCGGGGGTCCCACCGGAGGGCCCGGGGACTGGTATAATAGAACAGTAAACAGTCCACTATCCCACCACAGGAAATCATTGGTAAACAGTGGTATCTACAGCGCAGTCAGCAATCACAAACACCCTAAATAATTGTTTTTTTAGTTTTTTTTTTTTGTCGTTTTTTCTTTTTGTTATTTTTTTTTTCTTAAATGATACTTTTAGCTGCTCATTGGAATAAATTCTGCAGCACACGAGCTGTGAGCTTTCGAGTCGCCGTCAAAGGACCGTAAGGCTTTCCTGGCTCCCTGGGCACCGCGAGGGCGGGAGGGGAGGAAGGGGGGGGGGGGAACACGGGGCGTCTCCGGGGGGCACGGGGACTCCTTTGGTTATCAGTCACTGAGTGGGGGACAGGGAGGGGGCCGGGGTCCTGCCCAAGGGGCACCGAGCCCAGCGGTGCCCGCGCCCGCGGTGGCACCAGGACGGGGCTTTGGGCCTCGACGCTCCGCACGTGGGAACGGTCAGGGCCGGGGAAAGGAAGCGAGGGGGAACTGGCCAATAGCGACACGCCGCCTGCCGCCCTCCCCCCGCACCTGATTGGCTGGGCGGAGACCAGCTGATCGGCGAGAGGCCCCCTGCGGACCAATGGCAGCGCGGTCCCGCTGCCCGGGGCCAGCCCCGCCGCCGGCCCCCCGCCCCGCGGGGAGCGCC